>WBNM01037019.1:15795-78670 GCA_013399055.1 Ramphastos sulfuratus
CCACTGGAATGGGCTGCCCAGGGAGGTGGTGGAGTCACCGTCCCTGGAGGTGTTCAAGGCACGTTTGGATGAGGCACTTGGTGCCATGGTCTAGTCTTGAGGTCTGTGGTAATGGGTTGGACTTGATGATCTTTGAGGTCTCTTCCAACCTTGGTGATACTGTGATACTGGATGATCTTAATTGAGCTGCTTCTGCACTGAAATATTAAGAGCTGCTATTTTTCTTCCCTAAACGGAAAGACTTTGTAGAATTCATTAAAAGCTAAATTGCAGGGTTCTATAAAAGTGAAACATGATGCTGTACACATTATCTGATGAAGGTATACATAAAAAGCTACTTATACTCTGAAGTGTTTATAAGAGAAGTCTTGCACATAGCAGAATAATTTACCGCCTTGAAATGAGAAGCTTGATACTAGTGTAGCAACTCTTGGTTAAAATGAAATTATTGTAAAAATTAGTGAAAATCTTTCAATGTTAACAAATTTATACTTTATTGTGAAGGATTGTTGAATGATATGGGTTGCATTAAAAGAAGCCCTGTAACAAAAATATTAAGATAAATAATCTGCTATCAGAGGCATTATAGTTGATTTATATTTTATAGTGGCTAGTTTAGTGACCTGGTTTAGTATACCTGTAGTACACTGGTGTCACCTGGTCGTAACAAAAGCTAATGGCATGATTACATGGCTAGAAACCAGGACTAGGTAATGCAATCATAAAAAAGACAATAGGGTGTCACTAAATTAACAATGAAAAATACTAATTTGTCTAATTTGAACTTGTTTAGAAATGACTGTGGTAATGTTTATATATATTTTATTCTGTCATATATAAGCAGCAAGCTGCCAGTGAGCTGTGTTTGTTTTTAACTCGATGGTGCTTAGAACAAACAGTCCAGGTGCTGCTCAGTTTGCAGGGTGCTAAAAGCTGTTCAACAGTTTACTCTGATGTAGAAGGAAGAAAATAATTTTTTTACCTGTGAACACTGTGAGTGTTATCAAGTTTGTAAGTTCTTGGATAAAATGAATGAGGGATATTTCCAGAGGGAACTCTAGCCCTGATGGAACCCCCAGCACAGGAAGCTCAACATGAGCCTGCAGTGTGCGCATGCAGCCCACACAGCCAACAGAGTCCTGGGCTGCATCAAGAGAAGTGTGGCCAGCAGGGCAAGGGAGATGATTCTACCCCTTTACTCTGCTCTTGTCAGACCCCATCTGGAGTACTGTGTGCAGTTCTGGAGCCCCCAGCACAGGAAGGACATGGAAGTGTTGGAGAGGGTCCAGAGGAGGGCCAGAAAGATGCTCAGAGGGCTGGAGCAGCTCTGCTATGAGGACAGGGAGACAGAATTGGGGCTCTTCAGCCTGGAGAAGAGAAGGCTTCCAGGAGACCTTAGAGTAGCCTTCCAATATCTGAAGGGGGCTTACAGGAAGGCTGGGGAGGGACTATTTATAAGGTCTTGCAATGGCAAGACAAGGGGCAATGGGTTTAAACTGGCAGAGGGGAAACTAGCTGTTAGGAGGAAGTTCTTTGCAGTGAGGGTGGTGAGACACTGGCACAGGTTGCCCAGGGAGGTTGTGGCTGCTTCCTCCCTGGAGGTGTTCAAGGCCAGGTTGGACGAGGCCTTGAGTGACCTGTACTAGTGGGAGGTGTCCCTGCCTATGGCAGGGAGTTGGAACTAGATGATCTTTGAGGTCCCTTCCAGCCTTACCATTCTATGATTCTATGGATACTTTGCTTTTCACCACTAAGCAGTCTCCCTCTGGCTGATGTCAACTAAGGTCCTTTTCTCTTTTTCTTCCATGGGTCTCTTAAATTCTTTTGTAGTCTGAGAAATAAAAAGTTGGTTTTGTGGTTTGTAGAATCCTTTATCTTCCTTAGCAGGACAATTCCCTTGTTATCACTTAGAGATTTTCCTGACAAGAACTTTGTACCCACCTTTATGCACTTGTGTAGTGGATTTTTATACCTAGAATTTTTTAAGAAGACAGGTTAAATACAGGGATGTAAATGCTTGTGTAAATACATGCTTGTCTGCATAGACACAGTGCTGCATGCTGCTTTTTTATCAGTTCTTAATTCTGATTTCATTAACAATCTAGATATGATGCTCTTGATTATGTTGATGTCAAACCAGAATTACTCCAAGGGAGCTCCTTGAACAGAATTACTCTTGACTTAAAGCATGTAAAAGAATTCACGGTTACTATTCCATGTCTTCACAGATGAAAGCAGTAAGAAATAAACATGACTTTTTAAGGGAAAAACTCTTACAGAGAAAGACATTCTTACCTCCTGTTTAAGGCTCTGTTTTCTTTAAACATTAAACCATGACAGAAATAATGAAAAAGAGTAAGAAATATTTACATTTTAACTTTTGACTAAAATAATAGTTACCAGAAATTCAGCTTGAGCTGTCAGCCTTTGATATATCTACAAAGTGACAGGATCAAATGGTTTCTGTAATTACATTTCATAGTCCTGGTATAATTTTGCCTAAATCTCATAACGCTTTATAGCACTATAGAAAAATAATAAACCCTCTGCTTTTAAAATTCCTATTGTCATCTTGTTCAAAACAGAATGAGTTATTTGAAGGTGGTTAGTTACGTTAACTTAAAGCTTATTGTAATTAAGAAATTTACACAAAAGCATTTGCCAAGGCACCATCATAGAAAGACAGAGACAGAAACAAAGCTCTGTAGTACCATTTTATTTGCCTTCTGAAAAAGAGGGCAAGCTGTACCGGTAACAGTGCTCTGAATACAGAGTCCTGTCTGCAGGCTGCAGCTACTCTGTCATCCAGGTTGGGGAACACATGCACTGCTGAAGTGAATCTCCCAGCTGTCTCCACTTAACGTGTTTTGATTTGGTTTACATGGAGGTTTGGATGAGTGTTAGCTACACTGGGAGTTGTCACCAGCCCAAGGAACTGGGTTATATCTGTTGTAAAGTAACATTCCTGACCTGTTAACCAATGAAGATGTAGGGTCCTCACCATCACTTGCTTCCATATTCTGCTTCTCTGTATTGTTCCATATTACTTGCTAATAATTATCTAGCTTAAAATGTGTGCAAATATGTTGCTTAAAGCATCTAAATGAAGCCCCGAGTGGAAACTTCACACTTGTTGAGTTTTGGTGGCATCCAGATGCTCTTCATTTATCTTCATTTATCATATTTATCTTCCTTCCCAAAGAATTTAGAGAAAAACGCCACCAAAACCATACTTTTATTAAGGCTCTGAATATGGAAACTGTGGCAGAAGTGAGACGTATACAAAGAATCCTATTGACATTAATATGCAGCCACCATAAGATGAAACTCAATAGCTGCTCCGTGATGCAGAGCAACTTGTCCAGCAATATAAACCAGGAAGTGAAAGAAGAATATGCCATCCAGAGGGACCTGGACAGGCTGGAGAGGTGGGCCCAAGCCAACTTCATGAAATTCAACAAGGCCAAGTGCAAGGTCCTGCACCTGGGTAGGCACAATCCCAAGCACAAATCCAGGCTGGGTGGTGAATGGCTGGAGAGCAGCCCTGAGGAAAGGGACCTGGGGATCTGGGTTGATGAAAAGCTCAACATGAGCCTGCAGTGTGTGCATNCAAAATCTCATTTCAATGGGAATTTAGCCAGGACATAAGAATTGCTGCTGAAATTAGCAATCTGAATCTTATGAGAAGTGCCACACAAATTTTAACAGAGTATTCTGGGTTTTATTTCACCTGGGAAAGACACCAATGCTGCAATAATAATCCACTGATCTTAAGGGATTCCAGATGAGGAACCCCCATTAGCCTTTATGTGTCATTGACCTTAAAGTGAGCATAGGAATCATTTTACCTCTAAAAACTCAGAGAACATCAGGCCAGGTGGTTTGGGGAAACAGAGGGGTGTGTATGTGGCGTGTATTCTTCCAGACAAGATGTAAAGTTACAGAATGTGCTATGAACTTCAGTTATATTTAGGGAAGAACAAAAACCAGACGGGCAGCAACCTGAATTTACTCAGGGAAAAAAAGGAAAATTCCTTTTGACTTAAATGAAACCAGAATTTAAATAAGCTTCTGAGTGTTTTCCGCTCTTATTTAGGAACCAGGCATTTGCCTGAATCTTAAACACACTGGCTTTTTAAACAAAGCTCCCTTTGATTTCTTTGGCATCGTGATTTGGCCACACAGTTTTGCTAATTTGGATGATTCCTATTTTAGCTCTCTGAGTTATTCCTTTGAACCTTACCTGTCTGTCTCTATTAGACATAATTGGCAAGTGTACAGTAAACAGGATGCATAAAAGCTGGTACTTGAATTCAGCAGTCCATAATTAGATTAAGCTACATCCTAGTCTGAAAAAAAAAAAAAAAAAGTTTATGTAGCAGCCTGCAATTTACCTGAATGTTTTGTGTGGGCTGTAGTACTTACCCACAGTATATAAGATGCAGTAGCATTTGATCATATAAAGTCTGCCACCTGTAGTTGACTGGGAAGTGTTTTCTCTTTTCCTATTTTTTTTTTCCTTTCCCTTTTTCCCCCATCCCTTTCCCTTATTTTTTTTCTTCCCCCCCTTCTCCTTTTCCTCTTTGCTTGTTTCGCTTCCCCTTTCTTTGTCTTTTACTTCCTTATTCCTTTTCATCTTAAAGTCTTTTTGTAACAGTGGATTGACAAGAAGCAGACATCATTTCTTACTATAGCTATCAGTTAAATATTTTAACTATACATTGTCATGCTATTCTAATTTGTTAAAGTATATCTTTATGTATAGGCTGTGTGTAATTTTAAACTTAGTATTTATTATTGAAACTCTAAAGAAACACCACTGAAGCCATGGTATTAAGTAGTAGATTTTTATACCTAGAATAAAGAATGAATCCATTTCTCATTTTGATTCAGCTACTTGACTACAGATTGTAGAATCTGGAAGCAGAGGCTAAAATGAAGAGAGGGAGTCAAAATGGAGGTGGAGGAAAAAAGGAAGGAGAAAGAGATTGAGTCTTTATATTCTTCACATAATAAAGTTTGTAATATTATTTTGTGGATCTGCAGCATTTTCATTATTCCTCCTAAATTTTTAGGCATATCTGGCAAGTGTATAATACTTAATACCTTTTTTAGTCCTTACATAACATTCACTTTAAATTTTGCTCATCCTCCCTAAATAACATTTATCTGCTATTATTATGTGGTTTTCTTACTCATTTCCAGAGCTAAACTACACCACAGAGCTCTCATCAGCTCTCCTCTCAATTGTGTCAGCCCCTTCTTCCCTTGACAAAAGCAGTCTTGCTCAGCACTGCAACAAAAACCTCTCTCTAGGTATGTCACATTGACCATGCAGCCCCTCACTTTGATTCCCTCCACATGCTTTCTCTTCTGTATATCAAATATAAGCTGCTTGTCCTCACTTCCAAGGACTTTTATGGTCTGTTCCCACTGTCATTTCTCATTGTGACAGACTGAACTACCAGATAGAAGTAGAAAAACTGCCAAGCAGCTGATTCCAATTAACCACCTGTATTTTTAAGAGTTGGTGAGAGCAAAGGGAGATCCAGGTATGGTATAATCAGACTCAGCTCATTCTGAGAAGGCCTCCTATGTCAATGAAGGGTAGATGTTGATGGCATATCAGAGGGAAAACAGCTCAGGTAAGGAGGAAGGACAAAAGGCAAGATCTCAGTGAATTATAATAAAAAGCAACCAGAACTGGAACTGAAAGTAATTGGAGACAGAACAATCCTGTGACTGAGCACAATGCAACAATGAGATGCAGGTGAGAGTGCTAGTTTTCTGCAGCTCTCCACCCACTGTATGACTGAGTTTGTGGTTTAATAGACTTGATCTGTCATAAGTGTTGAGTGTGACACTTCTGGGGAGAAGACTGTGTGCGCCTAATTGGCAATTTGAAAAACCTACTGCATATATGCAGCCAATTACAATTACACACTTTATATAACGAATGGATACTTCTATGGGACCCAAAGTATGAACATGCATCACAATATCTGAGCATCTGATTTGAGTGCATCCTGTTATCTTTCAGAGCAACTCGTGGAGGATGAAGTGGGCTCCTGCCTGTCTATTCTCAGCAGTACCTGAAAACTTTCTTTTCTCTTGGCACAACAGCCTCTGTAATGAATTCACAAATGTGTTTACAGACAATCCTTGACTGGGATGCTTATGCTTATGAAGGCCACAAAAGTTTAGTTCAGTCAAATTTTATGTTTGCAAGTGTCTCTTTTAGTAGAATATAACAGTCATTTGGGATTTATGGCTTAACATCTTACCCTTTCGCTCTTTGCAAGGATTATCAAGGATGCCTGTAATCAAAGATCTCTCTCTGTAAGTCCTTGTAATAAATCTGTCATCCTGCTTGGTAGATGTTTCATTCTCTTGCACCTTGTGTTCAGTAATTATCTTTTGTTGTTAAAGGACATGAATAAAGACAAAAGCCAGGAAAAGACTCACTGAATCCTTCCATTGTGAAAGTTTTTTCATACCAGATTAGCTAAAGTCATTCAACTTCTTCAACCATTTTTCCTATGGTTTTAGTACAGACTAACATTATTTATTTTGGTTTTGGACAAAGGGAAAGAAAAGTGTTTTCAGAGAGGCTTATTTTCTAGGCTGGACTTTATATAGCAAATTAATGTGTTGCAGGGCAAACTTTTCCATTCGGCTTAGAACTTCCACATTTTTTGGCCAGCCACTTTGAAGCCTTTAAACACTGTCAGGTTACTGGGTCACTCAGATCCTCTCATGTATTCACAAACATGAAATAAACTGTTATGATTTTGTTTCAGCAGTTGGAAGGAGATTTTTTTGGTACTTCACAAAGAATTTGGGCACTCCTTTTTTGCAAGAAATCACATGGAAATGAAGAGGGGTAGTATTTACAAATTACTCTTGGAAGGCTCAGATTGGCCATATTGTGAAAAGTTTTCATGATGAAAACAGTAAGCTGTCCAAATAATCTGCCCAGAAAGGTGTCTACAACATTAGACACTTCTCAGATTCAGATGGACAATGTGGTGGAAAAACTTGCCGTCCATCCAAGTTCCTTCCTTCCTTCCTTCCTTCCTTCCTTCCTCTCCCTAATTTTGTGTTTTTAACTCTATATAGATCCTGGTCTTAGTTTAGTTGCAAATACTGTAATGCATATGGGCTTTTGTGTAAGGTCTCAACTATTCAGGCTTCTTCAGTTACACTTCCTAGATACGGTTTCAAAAGTCCCTGCAAATGCTTACACACACATGTGTGGTTGCACCAAACTGCATTTGATATGTATGACTTTTCAGGACAGAGCCAAGCAGGGAAGATAAACAAACATTTTAGAAAACAATTTTATTTATAATTTTTTAAAAAAACATTTTTTGAAGTGTCCTTTTTTCCTTATTGAAATACTTTAACCTTCAGTTTAATTTGTGATAAGTCATATGCATTTCATGTAGAAAACTAACAATACCCAGTACTATAAAGGTCAAATAGCTCCACTTTAAAACATTGCTTTAATTTCTAGAACTCTCTTAATATGAAAAGAAATACCATGGGTAAGAAATGTGACTTTTCATCTGTCATTGTTCCTAATATTCTATCAAAGATATATCTCTTTAACCTTAATTGTTCTTCACTGTAGAATTCAATTTCCTGTCTTTTGTTCTTCATGGTGCTTCTGCCTTTGCTCAAAAACTGAGACCTTATT
The DNA here is from genome assembly GCA_013399055.1 of Ramphastos sulfuratus. Lineage (NCBI taxonomy): Eukaryota > Metazoa > Chordata > Aves > Piciformes > Ramphastidae > Ramphastos > Ramphastos sulfuratus. Next base: position 23,495 of record WBNM01037019.1, read on the forward strand.
AACAATGAAATTTCCTGAAATGCAGCTGTAGAATAGATGATTAAAATTTTCACGTGTGGATGGAAAGTCAGTATTTTTCACCTGAGAACAGTATGCTCTGTTTTTATTTTATCCAAAAATAGTTTATAGCAGTTTTATCAAACACTGACAGACTGCTATATTTATTATTTATGTAATGGCCTTAATGAATGAACTGCAGATCAAACTTATTAATGATGTCAGAGGATGACAAGAACTGAAAAAAAGTCATATAAGGTGAATTAGTTGACCTTTCATAATTAGAGAAGGAAGCACAACACAGGTGTCTTCCTGTAGTTAGCAATTATACTCCTGAGAAAGTTACAATGTGTTTCTACTCAAAACCAGTTCAAGTCAACTGGAAACACAACTTCACAGCACAACATTATCCAAAGTGTAGTTTTGGTGTTTATAATCACTAGCACACCAAATCATGGACCGTGCTGTATTTGGTGCTGGTATAGATATAATATTATTGGCTTCTGCTGTTTAGGAGAGAGAAAAATGTAAAGAACATTTAACACATTGCCTGTCAGGTTAGGGAACCGATGATTATCTTTGTAAGGATCAAAGTGAAAACTATCAGAAAATGAAAGAGCAGAAATGTCACTTACTGCATAAAAAAGAGCAGCTAGCCTTAATTAGCAGGGCTATTTTCCTTTTGCCCTTTCTTACTTTTGCTCAGTTTTCTTACTCTGAGCTTCCCATTAGACTCAAATAATATTTCCTTTGGATCATGCTTACTTCATAATTCATGCATTATGTCTTAGCTATCAAAACACAAAATTGCTTTTGATAAGCAAGATGCTTGCTGCTTTTTTGTTTTGTTTGTTTGTTCCTTGTTTTTTTGTTTGTTTTTTTTTTAAATAATATTTTGAGTTTCAGAATTTCAGAGCTTCATGTATTTTTGGTTACATGTTTTTCAGAGATGACACATGTCTCTGATCCTACATTTTCTCTCTAATGCACCAAGTCTCAGGTTTGATCTATTGACTGGTTTGGGACACACCAAGGGAGGCATTTGTGGAAGTTCCCCATATGCCAGTATTTGCAGAAAAACAGCTCTCCAGGCTGCCTTATCTGCCCTCCTCAGGATTTTGTAAATCCCTTTTTTTCCTTCATGTGTCTCTTCAACTCCAACCTGTTTAAGCCTTGCACAAAACCCACTCGTCCCATCTCCACTAGTATTAGCTGTACTTCTCCATGTCATTTCTAACAGAAGTTTGTCCCCTGAGATGTAAAGACTGAAACTGCCCATAGTACAGTTAACTGATTTAATCCTAAGTATTGTGATGGAAGTAAGGATGGGATTTTTCAAAATTAAGAGTTTATTATTTTTTATATTAATATATTTAATCTCACCATATTACCTATTTTTAATCAGGTTCTTTGCACAGTCATGAAAAACATTACACAGAGGCAACCTAGGACACTTAAGAAATAATTAGCAATAATATAATATATATTAAACTATTAGAACCAGAAGGAAATTCTTGCAGTTCATTATACCGCTTGACCACTAGAGGGACTCAAAAACTCCTTTCTGTTTAAGGCAGAAGGCACTTGGATTCAATTACAAGAGGTTTTAAGTATTTACTCCCAGAAGTAACCACAGGCTAACCACAGTTTCCAGACAGCACTCAAACACTTGGAGGGAGTTCTGTTGGTGTCTCAATAGCCTTCTTGATCTTCCAAGGCTCTAACAGGGTGCTGGGAGAGAGGCAGATGATCTCTGACCTGATCCTCGTTCCTCTTTGGCTCCAGACTTGGCATGGAGGCTTGCAGAGATGCAGGCAGTTTGTCTTGCAGATGTGCAGATGAGCACAATGTTGTACTGGCTAAGTAAGCCGATTGCATAAAGGCACTTGGTGCCTATTCCCGGTAAACTTGAGGCAAGGCAGTTTCCAGGTAGACAAACACAAAGTATCAAGGCTTGTTATTTTGTAGCAGGTAGAGCATGGCAGGATGCAATGGCAGAGAGCAATGAGGCAGAAGCATGATATGGCAGAGCAATGGCAGAAGCATATTAAGACAGAGCATGTTGTCTTTACCTGCTCATCTCTTTTTATCAACGTAGCCTGAGCCTAATGGCTCCTCAACCACAGAGCTTACCCAATCAGAACGGCAGTTTGCCGAACTTAACCGTATTAGGTAAAGTCAGGGCTTACTTTCACCCTTTTAGGGCAGAACACAAACAAGTGTATAAATATGTATGGGTACCCTGTTTACAAGTTTGGAAGGAGACTGGAAGGCACCAGGGTCTTTGTTTTCCTTTCCTGCCCTCGCTTCCCCCAACAACAGGAGAGAGGGAGAGCAGAAAACATGTCTGGGCAAACCAGGACATGGTTAGGCCTATTTTGGCCTTCCATAACAAGTATTGATTTGATTTTCCTCATGGTATCCAGGTGGTTTAAATTATGGATTTTCCTGAGTGTGACTGGTGTAATACATTATATTAATAATTAGGTCACTTAAAGCTGTTCCTTTAAAACATTTTTTTTTTAAAAAACTGCATTGTTCTTTGACCAGCAAGGTGTCCCAGAAACCAACTCAGCATTGCTACACCCAACCGTGGCCTGGGACTCTCAGCCCCAATCTAGAAACTTAATGTATATGTCTACGAGCCACTGTAATTCCAAGTAAGATGAGGATGCCTAAAACCGAGATTTAAGGTAGGCAGCATACTGACATTTTACCACCATCAGGTACAAATATAGAAATGTGCAGTCAGATCTGGATTTAAGCCAATATCTTAAAGAAAGGAATGGCAATTTGGAATTTCCTCTTTATATCATAGAATCATAGAAATCATAGAAAGGTAAGATTGGAAGGGACCTCAAAGATCATCTAGTTCCAACCCCCTGTCATAGGCAGGGACACCTCCCACTAGTACAGGTCACTCAAGGCCTTGTCCAGTCTGACCTTGAACACCTCCAGGGAGGGAGCAACCACAACCTCCCTGGGCGAACCTGTGCCAGTGCCTCACCACCCTCACTGGAAAGAACTTCCTCCTAACATCTAGTCTAAGTTTTCCCTCTGCCAGTTTAAACTCATTACCCCTTGTCTTGTCATTGTAAGTCCTTGTAAATAGTCCCTCCCCAGCCTTCCTGTAGGCCCCCTTCAGATACTGGAAGGCTACTCTAAGGTCTCCTGGAAGCCTTCTCTTCTCCAGGCTGAAGACCCCCAACTCTTGTAGCCTGTCCTCATAGCAGAGCTGCTCCAGCCCTCTGATCATCTTCGTGGCCCTCCTCTGGACCCGCTCCAACAGTTCTATGTCCTTTCTGTGCTGGGGGCTCCAGAACTGCACACAGTACTCCAGGTTGGGTCTGATGAAGCAGAGTAAAGAGGCAGAATCCCCTCCCTTGCCCTGCTGGCCACACTGCTCTTGATGCAGCCCAGGACTTGGTTGATGTCTGGGCTGCATACGCACACTGCAGGCTCATGTTGAGCTTTTCATCAACCCAGACCCCCAGGTTCTTTTCCTCAGGGCTGCACTCCAGCCATTCACCACCCAACCTGAATTTGTGCCTGGATTGTATGAGTCTCCATTTTCCCTAAAAATGCTGCCAGGAGATGAAACAATGGTTTTTATCCCTTTTTCGGTCTATGAATCTGTAGGTTCAAGGACAAGAGCCAATAAATGGGAGAGAGGCTGCCCTTACTGGTATTTCAGTCTCAATGCTCTGGTGTTGTTGGTGAACACAGTGCAAAATAGCAGACACTTTAGCAAAATAGCAAAAGTACACCAGTGGTTGAGCCTGTCCCTCCTGTCTTAGTTCACAGGGCTTCCATATGAACTCTACTGGACCCAAAGTATTGGAAAAGAAATTATTTTATTTCTCCTGTTTGCTAGGTAATAAAAAAATCTAAACAGCATGCCAAACAATCCCCTACTCCTTCTGGAATTGCAGGTACTTTAATCATTCACAAACACTCCCAGGAATTTTCTTCTTCCTCCCTCTCTCTTAAACACCTTGAAAGCCTTGTCGGGAGCAGTGAAGAAAATGGGGCATAGATCTGATTAAATGTTTCCATCTGGAGGGAATGTAGCTGTAAATTAGTCCACTCAAAGAAAGTGGTTAAATGCACATAAAAATGAAGTCCTCCCAAAACACAAATCTGCTAATGACATGACATTTAGACAGACTCTAACCAGTGTCAGTGGTGAAGGTAGGCACTTAGCTTTGCTGGAAAGTGTGAAGTGCCTGCTTGCAGAAGGCATGAGATACCAAAGGGGAGCAGTTCTTTTCCATGTGTGCATAATTGTTGTTATCGATTTCAATACTATGGGATATTAAGTAGCTGACATTTTTAAAGGGACTTACATGTGATATATGAGTTGTTGTGTGTTTATGTAACCTCCTTGGTTTATCAAATGATATTTAAGTGTTAGATTTATAGTACTGCTGTAAGAAAAAAAAGGAAGTTTTTTTTGTTTTTTGTTTCAGTTTGCAAAGGCATACAGACAGAAAATTACACTAAAAGGGATTCCTTGAGATGAGGATCAGGACAAATCTCTGAAAAATATCCCATTACTTAATAAATAAATTATTAATATAACTGGACAAGTATTTTTTTGTCAAAATGTTCTTACTGGAAAACACTACTTTTTAAAACCCAACCAGCCACAGAGGAGACAAATTTTCACATTTTTAGTAGCTAATTGTTATTAAAAAATAGAAGTTATTAGTGCTGCACATACATGTGCAAATGTCGGCATTTCTATAATTAAATTAACTCTACTTTTGAAATTAAAACTGTAAATATATACATATAAACACAGAAAGGGAAAAAAAAACCTGTGAGAACAGTAACAATTCAAGGAAAAGATTAAACTACAAGAGGTAAATCTACAAAAATGTGAAGATTCTTTTGTCTGTTTAGTGAGCCGAAGTGGCTCACTGAAGAATCAGATGATGTTCTCCTCTCTCTCCCCAACTCCCCCAATTCAATTAGGTGAGAGCAGGAAGCTTAATTGCTGATACCTCACCCCACATTCCTGCATGAAGCAGTAAGAGGGCTGTCTCCACAAGTGCTCTCACTTCTGAAATATCCTAATCTGGAAAGCAACGCTTTGATGCATTGCATTCATTGACATAAACATTTTGTTAACATGAATAAATGTTACAAGTTGAGGTCTTCTGCACTTGAACAAAACCTTATGTAGTAGACCTATGGAGACTATTCAGAAAGGAATTTTGCAGTTACGTGATAAATACTCTTAGTCTATCCGCTTCTGATTTTATGGTCACTGTTGTCATTTTAGCAAGAAGACACCTGACATTTTCAGGGTACAGAGCATATCTAGCTAACCTCTGCTAGTGGGCAGAGGTCCAGCTCCCCTCTCTGCTGTCTCCTGCTTTCCTAGATCTTGCTATATGTTTGGGTCTTTTTGTCAGTTTTGATGGACCCCTGATGCTTGGAGTCTGCTTCAGCTTACTTAACTAGCAGAAAGCTGTTTAGTTTCTTTCTATAATCTAGAATACTTTCTGGCTGGTGTAGTGAATTTCATGGGCTCAATGAGGCTTTGAGTGAGTGCTACAGGCAGTGGAGGAGCAAATGGGTCTGTTGAATGTCTTGTGGTACTTCATCATGTAACCTGAAAACTAGTGATTATGTATCTAGCACAGTGAGGTGGGAAATGTAAGGACAAATATCAATTATACGCAGGAGGCAAAATGTTATGTCTCATTGTCTTTTGCACTGTCAAGAATACATTAATTTAAAACTAAATAACACCAAGAACAATAATAACAACAACAATGACAACAACAACAACAACAGCAACAACGACAACAGCAACAACAATGACAACAACAATGTAAAATTCTACAGAGATTTTATGCTTTATTCGTTGCTTGAACATAATCTGGCAATTTTTGAAGCAGGAGTTAAGCGCTGGTGAGGTTAAGAAATTCTGGGACAACAGCAGTGAACCAAAGAGCCTTCAGAAACAACCTGTAACAATGAGTGAGAATGAGAGTATGTGAAATCAGCTGGCATACTCAGATGCATTTTTGGACTGTTTCTAAGGTATGAGTTGATTTGCTATGCTGATTTGGAGTAGGACATATGTGCTAAAGAGGTTCAGGGCTACTCTCCTAGTTTGGCACAGGAGGCAAGTTGAGAACTTCTGGCTCTGAACTTTCCCTCTACAGAAAACCAGCCAATCCCAAGTTGTAGAAAATTAATATTTCTGTGGTATTTTTCCTCCTGATTTGTTTTTGGATTTTTTTGCACTATTAACAGAGGAACGAATAAATAATTATTATGAATTTTCAAGGACAATAATGTGCTTTTTTTTGAAGCTCACATAGGAATTTACACTGCAATAAAGATTTCACGTCTTATTTTCCCCTCACTCTTTGTAAAGCAGAATTGCATTAAGTAATACAGGAAATTAAGAAAAAAAACCCAACCCTTAAATGACTTAGAAAAATCACAGGAGTCTGTAAGTTAGAACATCCTACAATGAACAGTTGGACTTGAAACAGGACTAAATACTTCTGCTGGTGTGATTTCCACTAACAGCCAGGTCTTAATATAAATGCAATCCAAAAGTAAAATTCTCTTCATGTCTGGCATTGTTTTCTTGTACAGGCTTTAGTTTGTGCTTATTTACTTAGGAACAGAGGGAAAATTGCTAAAATGTTTTTTCTTGTATTTCCAGTGTGGGTGGAAATTACCCAGCTCCACTTCTCTTGTGAGAACTGGTGGGTTTACAAGGAAATGTTTTTAAATTCAACCAGGTCACTTATAGGCTTAAGGTCTGCTGACATTTGATGACTGAGTGCACTTAATGGTGTAGATTGTTGTTCTACCTCCTAGATTTTCTGATGTCAAGGACCTCTTGGAGTACAACTTGACCATTCTCCAAGAAAATAAAAGGATTCAGAGTAGACAGTGGAATAATAATTTTCTACCAGATCTTATCACAATGGAGAGGTGAGATATAGCTACAATGCATATTCAGACACAGGATATGTCCTTATTCATGTTTCTGTGAGAGTATGCTATTAATCCTAAAGTCTTGTTTTCTGACATTAATTTAAACTTTAGGATGAAGTCAAAGTTGCAATTCTACATTCCAGCCAGGGTGATGAGAGCAGGAGAAAATGTGTTGCAACTGAGGATATTTCTGTTATTGTTCACTCTCAGCTATTAACTGATGAGCTCAAAACCATGCCCTTGCACAAAGCACTGATGCTGACAGCAAGCTACTAGCTCTCAACACCTTGGGCACAAAGGGAAAGAAAGAAAAATATAGAAAAACATTTTCAACAGACCAGAAGATAACAGGCAATCAGATCTGTTATGTGCATACAAATTTTCACTGGAAAGCCTCAGTACTTCACTTGACTTGTGTGTGTAGGACATGCACAAACATGAAGCAGATCTTCTGATAAAAAGACTGAGAATGGTACATGTGACATTTTTGTAATAAGTAATGGAAAGATAACACTTGAAAATTGAGGCGTCACATTTTGATTTCTCTGATGGCAAACCTAGTTTAGGAAGGTCCTAGTCCCATCTGTTTGCAGCTGCTTTCCTCTGCTCTGCCCCTCATAAATCACTGTTTCCTTTGTTGCGTCAATTCAACTGTTTAAACAGGTATATTTTTTTTTCTCTGAAGAGTGTGAGTCATATTATCTAGAGCTCATACCCTCTCCTATTTTTCGTCACAGAATCACAGAATTTTAGAGGCTAGAATGGACCCCGAAAGATCATCTAGTCCAGTCCCCCTGCCAGAGCAGGATCACCTAGAACAGATCACACAGGAATGCATCCAGGCAGGTTTTTGAATATCTCCAGAGAAGGAGACTCCACAACACCCCTGGGCAGCCTGTTCCAGTGTTCTGTCACCCTCACAGTGAAAACATTTTTCCTCATGTTTCCATGGAATTTTCTATGCCTCAACTTCCACTCATTTCTCCTTTTTCTGTCGTTGGGCATCACTGAGAAGAGCCTGGCTCCATCCTCCTGGCACTCACCCTTTACATATTTATAAACATTGATGAGGTCACCCCTCCTCCCCTCCAAACTAAAGAGCCCCAGCTCCCTCAGTCTCTCCTCATAAGGAAGATGTTCCATTCCCTTCATCACTTTTGTGACTCTGTGCTGGACTCTTTCAAACAGTTCCCTGTCCTTTTTGAACTGAGTGGCCCAGAACTGGATGCAATATTCCAGATACACCTCATCAGGGCAAAGTGGAGGGGGAGAAGAACTTCTCTCAACCTACTAACCACAGCCCCTCTAATACACCCCAGAGTGGCATTGGCCATCCTGGCCACCAGAGCACGTTGCTGGCTCATGGTCAAGCTTCCAAGGACCTCCAGGTTCTTTTCCTCTTCATTGCTCTCCAGCAGGTCAGTTCCCAATCTATACTGATACCTGCAGTTGTTCTTTCCCAGGTGCAAGACTCTACATTCGCCCTTGAATTTTGTTAAATTTCTCCCTGCTCAGGGAGAAATCCTGAATCCCTTTTCACTGATTTGGTTTACAGCAGACCCTCACAACAAACTGAATCTCATAATGAAGAATTAGGTTGCTTGTTACTGTTCAGCCTAACTAAACCTCCCGCTAAACTGACAAACTTGTTACTTTGTCTCTCCTTTTGCACTTGTGGAGACTGAATAACTGATTCTGGGAGCTACACCAGCAACAAAATATAACACTTCAAACAATCAGCTCAAAGCAGATACTTCCCTGTTGTTTTGGGATCCTTAACTGGCAGATGGTGAGGTTGGTGTAGCTGCAAGGGTAGAGGTAGGGGCCAGAGAGGAGAGGTGGATCCTCAGCTCCCCCAGGGCGAGTCATGTATGTCATGTTGGTGAGAATTACCTTGACATGGCTACACTAAGGAGTTCATGGGCAAAGTTTGCTCCTGGAAAACAGTACTGCAAGCTAAACCTTTGGTGTAACCCCCAAATAGTGTACTGTCATGGGAATGACTTGCTGTTTGTGTTTCTGTGGCTTAAGGTGGTCTTTTGCTTCTTTCTTTATATGAAGTAGCTGAAAGTCCCTGATAGGTATTCAGGAAACAGTCATCTTCATTAGATCTTTATTTATGTTCCTATTTGGAAGGGACATTTTTTTTTTTCTTTTCATCATATTAAAAGATGTATTAACAGCATTCAGTATTATATTGCTCCCCAAGAGACTGATTTTGCTACCACAATTTACACAAATAATTTTAACTAGCTTAACAAGTCCCAGTGGGAATATTTTCTTAGGGACTACATATAGTAGTAGCAGATAAGTATAAGATTCAGGGATTAAGTTCCAAACTCAATGAAAGACTACCCCTTTTTGGACACATACCTTCTTGTAAGGTCATGGTGCGCATTTTCCTGTCATTATCAGTCAGTACAAATCTCTGATTGACTTCATTTTTCTAATGCAGTTCAATGGTAAAAATATTTTGTGTTAAAAATATCTTATCACACAAGTCATCACTGTTGGTAAGTTGCTTTGTTTTTTTTTTCATATGGCAAAGAAGAAAAAACAAATTGTTTATAAGAACACCTTCAATAATGTTCATATGGTCAGGATTGGTAGTGCAAATACATATTCTAAGCAGATGGAAGAGTTAGAAACAGGTGCAATTATTTTTAGATGCTGAAAAACTGTAGGTGTTTTAAAGAAGTAGGAGTAGCTGAAACCTGATTAGTTTCACTTTAATGGTTGTAGTCTGGAAGACTTTTAGTTGCTTGGACTGGCATCTCATTGCTGAAGAACTAGTCCTGCCATGTTACTGTCAAGAGCATTTATGCTGAGTTTTGTAAAAAGAAGATATTTGTTTGAGTCTTACTACTTTGGAATGCCCTGTTCTGTGGGTTGCTGCATGAATTCAGGAGTTCTTTCCAGGGATATAGAGAATTTGCTCAGTTATTTTCTTCATATTTCCACTAATTAAAAGTGTGCACTGTTTGTCTTCCTGCATGTGCGATCAGATGGGCTCTGTCTCTAAGACCTTGTTAAAGTTTCCAGATAAACAACATTAACAGTATACATGTATGCATTTACAAACAATATATGTATCAATTAGTTTTCTTTGTTTTTATCAGCATATTGATAGAGTAGACAATCATTCATGGCCCCTTTCAGCTTGTTTTCCTGTTATATCAGCATTTATATCTAAACAGAGCTATGTTGTCCTGTGGTCTGTCAGTGGTTAACTTTTATTTCTTCTAAGCAATGCCTGATATGAAATATAGAAAGCATTTTTGGTTTAAAACATTTGTAATTCTTGTAGCTAGCAATGGAGTTGAGGCAAAACAGAGACTAGTTCTGAAAACATATCTATTGTCATTTTTGTGTTTGTAACACAGACTCATTTGATTTTGAAAATCCCATAGATCTGTCAATTGTCTTTGCTGATCATCTTTTTCTTCCCTCCTGATGGGCCTTAAATAGAAAGAGTTTCTAATAAACATATTTTGGCATAAAAAATAAATGTACAAGGTGACATCTTTCTTCTAACCTGAGGATTACACATTCTTTAAATAGAGGTGTCATCAAAATTTGACTCCTTGATTTTTGTGTGCAAAAGGACCTGACTTATTACGCTGCATCACAAATTACATGCTCCAGCATCTGATTTTGTTGGAATACAGAAAACTCCCCCACACGTTTTTGAGAATAATGTTGTAAAGGAAAGGTGTCTTTGTCAAAAGGAGAAATATTTAACATCAAACTCTGAAGTGAACAGTCCAAGTTTTCCACTTTTGTAAATGAACTATTTTTACTTCCCTTCATCTTTTCTAAGCATCTCTTTTACTTTCCCCGTGTTTGTAAATCAAATGAAATAACCAAATAAATCAAATAGTTTTCCTTTGGTGTTACTTCTATTTTTTTAGGATGCATAAAAATGTTTGGTCAATCTCTTAAGAATCCTTTAAGATGTAGTTTATCTAAGTAAACTGACATTTAATCAATTTCTTTATTTAGATTTTGAACTCAACACTAAGCCTTGAAATCACTTTACAGAGAAAAAAAACCAGTGTCTATTTAACTGTAAAACAGTAGAGTAAATATAAAGCCCCATCAAAGAGATAACGAATTGATCTATTCTGATAAATAGCAAATGAGTCAAGAGATTTCAGCCCTTGTAGAACTGCATGACAACAAAGAAAAAGAATGTGTAAAATGACAAAATATCTAAGAGGTTAAAATGTAACAAGTTCCTAAAGAGGGAGGGTTCATATCCTAGCCGAAGGAGAATGCAAGCATATGCTGTGAGTAAAATGAATCAGTAAGACGGGACTAGTGTTAAAAGTCTAAAAGCCTCATTATCTATTTTTTCTGAAGACTGCTTTTCTATGACAAATTTTCAAGCATAATGATTCCAGAAGAGCTTTATGCTCTCCGAGACATGATTTTTGATGTAGAAATTGTGTTCATGGGAGGCTTACATATCAGAGATGCTGTCATATTCCCAGTCAGAAAAAGGGCATTGTTTCTGTTGAATAAGTAATTTGAAAGTCGGACCAATGCAGATGTTTCTACTGGCTTCTCATGGAGAGTTTTTTTTACAGAAATATGTTGCTGATGCTCCTAGCAGAAAACTTCTTCCACAGCCTCTCTAAGGGCATTTTGTGGACATTCTGTTTCTGCAAGTCATCACATCATGACTGAAATAAACCTTATACTGTGGAATGATGAAAGAACATAAAACCATAGTCATGCAGTACACAGAAAGGTGACTCTTATTACCAAGTCTTTAATAGATGGTCAGAGCTAGATGCCTTTTTATTTAGTCTGTTAATTTATGCATTAAATTATATTTCCTCTTACATTCTTTTCTTGTTAATGCCTAACTCTTAAATATTCTTTACAAAACTTCCCTTTATTGCTGCTTTGTGGAGTGGATGGCTAGATTCTGGCCAGAGTGTTATGTGGTAAATATATAGCATCAGAAAGGGTTTTTAACTTAAATGATCAGACTGCCACGATCCCAAAAATAGATGCTCAGAGAAAATGTTCAGTATCTGAAATGCAACCAGAGGATTCTGCTGCTCCATGAATTATGGATATGCACACAGCATTGAATAGGCATGTGCATAATATCTATTTATCCTCCATGATGACCTGGCTGAAACCCTCAGCATGCATCATATTGAATGCCTGCAGGCACAGCCATGCTCTGCTGCTTTTGCCTGCATGAGCAGTCATTGATGAGATCCTGCAGCCTCTCTGCAGTGTCAGCCTCTGACAGACATAGTTTTTTTCTCAGATTCTCAGGCAGACACCGTGAGGCAGCTTGCAAGAAAAATCTGTCTGATCAAGTAAAGAATCATTCTGTGGAGCTCGGCTCCTAGGAATCAGGAAAGACTCTTTGATAACCCAATGGCTATAATAACCTTATGGGGCATCAGATATTTGACAGCTTTCACCACACTTGCATGTTTACCATTAGCAAAACGAGTGTCCGTTTGACATTTACCATGATGCACATTGGCAAGCAATAGAAATCCTCAGTTGCCTGTGTCATTTTCATAGCTGCAAACTCTAGATATATTTGACTTTTGAAATAGTTTCTGAATAGATTCACATGCTTTGGGTAACAATGTCATTTTGTTGAAGTTTAAAACCTCATTTCAGTTCAATGCCAGTGCCAAAAACCTGGCAGGCTGTCAAGTTTTTCTCCAGCCTTTACATGCTAGATAGATTACTATATATTAACATATGAATTCTATCAATGGACTGCAAAATTTAATGTATTGTTATTGATTTAATCATAGAATCATAGAATGGTAAGGTTGGAAGGGACCTCAAGGATCATCTAGTTCCAATCCCCTGCCATAGGCAGGGACACCTCCCACTAGTACAGGTCATTCTAGGTCNTCCTGTACGCCCCCTTAATGAAAACTAAAATCTCTGAAGAGAGCTCTGCAAGCCTTGCTGGACAGTTACCACTGTAGTTGTACTATCTCAGTGTGAGAGTATTCTGAATATCTGTTACCTCCTTCCCAGGATGAAATCAGTATGATTTCTAAGGCTGAACTGCATCATTCATATTGAATTACCTAGGAAATTTCAAAGATTTCTGGTACTCAATCACTTAGTCTTTTGGGACATGTGAATTGAAAGACTGTCAAGACCACACAAGCTGTTTCCTTATGTTTGTTGGTGCTTTGCTGTTACAGGGAGTTTACCCTTGGGCCAGAAGGACAGATTTACCCAGGCGACATTCTGTCACTAGCAACAAAGCCCACTGTATTCCCAGGAGCATTAGAAATAATTGATGAGGAAGTTTGGCTTTCATCACCTGCTCAATGTGTGAGCTAGCTCTACTTCTGTCCTGCAGCTTCACAATAATATTCTTCAAACCAGACTAGATTGTCCTTGGGCAGAAGATGGAGTGTAACGAAAATCAGCAATAGTTTTGTTTTTCTTTTTTTCAATGATCATGTAAATGTGAATATGTAAAAAATCCCCAGGATCTTCAATCTGTGGAACACCATGTAACTTAATAACAAAACACTTAAGGGCATAAACATTTTTCTGACTGCTTGTGATACACAGATGCTAACAATACATTATTTGGAGTTTCAAAATTGGTGGTTTTTGCTTTCCATTGACAAACCATTTTGTCATTTAAATGGACTAGCCTCAAGTGTGCTGTGGGCACTTTTGTTATTTCTATGGGTTGTGATCCACTAGTTGTGATTTTTACATGATCTGTCAGGGTACTCTTAGCTGTTACATGATTGCTGCTTGTGGCTGGTTAGACAATCAAAAATATTCTACTGATGACTCTTTTCTACTTTAAGGTACAAGAGATAATTTGAGATATGAACAATGATGTTACCAGAAGTAGGAACTCCTGTGATAGAATCCTTTTGAATTGTTGTTGTTGCCTGTCAGCAATTTGCAACTGGCACTATGTGTTGACAGATGCAGAGATTCATTAGTGAAATCATTTGGAGAAAACAAAAAAGCAAGGAATTTTGCAACTGTCATCTGAAAATAAATTTCAGCTAGATTTTACTCCTTTTCATGAAGTTTGGAAGAAAAATCTGTTAGTGATCACAACATATTTTTGTGGGTTTTGACTCGTGATCTGACTATGTAAAATTTAAAGTGATGTAATTTATGGAGAGGTTTTTTTTTTTTGTTAATGCTGTTGGAAAAAAACTATCAGTTATTATTTATAGGAAATAACAAGGGTTAGAAGAATATATACTTCCAGAAGTACCTCTGAGGAAAAGATTTAATTTATTGCTTGTTTGTCACTATGAAAAATGTCAGGGGTAAAATTGCATTGATATGTAGATGAGGAGCCATGATCCAACCCTGTACGAAAGCTTAGGTAGATGTAAAATGGGTATATTGGTAATAAAGGCACAATAATTTTTGCTCCCTAGCTTGGACAATTTGAAAGTAATGCAGGTCTCAGCTGGTTCAGAGAACACTCTCATTGACTGAACAGCAGGGAGCCAAGCTTGTAGTTTTGCATATTATTCTAATGCTGCATTCAATAAGCCTCATCATTAATTGGAAGGAAAAATATGGTTTGTTTTCCAGTAGAAGAAGCAGTCTTCCTTTTCACAATGTCTGCTTTCTCTGAGCCTGATAATGAATATAGCTCCATCTGCAAACACAATCTGATGCTTGTCAGACGATGATATCCTTTCCTTCATCTTTTTTAAACATGTTTTTGGTACTGATTAAGAAAGTTTGATTGTGAATTAGGTAGACGTGGATTAGTAAGGATCATTTATGATTCTGTTTCCCTTTCAAGAACTTTAAAAGTCCCAGGGAATACAAAAACCATGACAGATTGCCTTAAAGTTTGCAGTAAACACTGTTTTGAAAAGCTTGTAACAACCTCCATCTGTTCATGGCACACTTGAAAAGGCTCATAGAGCCTATGCAGTAATACAAAGATACCTGTGATGGCAGATCTTTTCTTGGGAGGATTGTTTAATTTCACTTGCAATGTTTGAGGATAAGAAACTTCCTAAATAATTATGAAAAGTCCTTTTTTTTTTTTTTTCTTTTTCTCCTGTGAAGGTAGCTAAATGATTTAATTCTAAGGTCTTTTCTATACTCAGGTATTTCATAAATTGTCTCTTCTGAAAAGTTCAGCAAAAATAAATGAGGAATCCTCAAGTGTTAAGTGTATCAGCCTTCTGAACTAGTTTCTGGCAGACATTATTCATAAAAGGTTGTGATCCTGTAAATAGTGGACTTCAGTCACTGAGCTGTCTACAGGGCAATGCTTGCAAATTTCAGTCCTGGGAACATCAGGACCTTATGTACTACATTGAAATAATAGTTAACAGAGAAAAAAAAGACTTTTCAAGTAATTGACTGGGATGTACTGTATACACATGAGAAATTCTATTGATCTAATTAGTTATTATTAACTTGGATGCTATCTGCCTTGTACATTCTTTTCCCCCTCTTGTGTTTATTAGTAAGTTTTCAGAGGGATAAACCTTACAAAGTTTCTTTTGTGACATATCCATTTTGTTTATTGGATAAATGACAAAAAATAGAGTCATATCATGCTTCTTGGTGAATTTATTTTCCTTTATAATTATTATCTTATTGTTTTCTGTGGAATACATTGAGGTAGATTGTCATAAATGAAACTACTTAAGAATAATGTAAAATCAATTACAATTCTTCATCTAATAACAGAAATGTTAGACAGTAGAAATTACCTCTGTGTTAGCACTACAGTTTCGTATTTTTGTCATGTCAAAACATTCAGGTAACATATATTGTAACAACATAATCTGTAGCTTTCTGCTCTCTGGCTTTTCTTTTAGCTAAATTAATTTCTGTTTGAAGTCAAGAAAAAACGTCTTTTTTTTTTTTTTACTATTCCCCACACATGCTGTCCTGCAATAAAAATAACTGGCTTTCAGTGGAGAGGAATTTCAGTTACTGTTAAAATACACCCAACTATTCAGTTTACAGGTGATAAACTTCTGACTACATCAGTATTTTAGTGTGACAGTAACTATATTGTGTCACAGAAGGCAAAGCACCAAAAAAAATCTGCAAAATATACACTTAAAAGAAGTTCTCATTCTCTGTGATAGAATCATTTGGGTTGGAAGGGACTTCCAAAGGTCATCTAGTCCAACTGCCTCTGCAGTAAGCAGGGAGATTCCCAACTAGATCACATTGCCCACAGCTCTGTCAAACCTCACTTTGAGTATCTCTACTAGTCAACAAAGTGTGGGTTAGGGATCAGTTACAAAATGGAATATTCACAAGTTCATGGGCCCTGATAAGATGCACCCAAGGTACTTGGGGATGCATAGGCCAAATGACCCACTCTGAGGAGAGATCTTAGATAACTGTCACAGAACAAGACAGATTTCCTTAGTTACCATTTGAGGTACCTATTGATTCCCTTTCTGTAGAAATAGTCTGAGGTGACTGATTGAATCTCAGATGAGGTTATTCTGTTTGGATAGACAGTTATACAAAAAGTGTTGTCATTTCAGGAAAATCACATTGTAAAGTTTTAGCTATTCAGCATTCCGCTATCTTGAAACACTTTGCATATATCTTTTTAGTACATTTTAATGAGCAATGGATTGTGTAAGGTTTTTCTGATGTAGGCGTTAAGGATCAATTTTATGAATTATTCTATCTCATGTAGCTCCTACCTTGTCACATTTTAAAAATATCATTGTTCAGAGAAGAAAGCCTTTTTGTTCATTCAAGCAATAGCTAGCTGCTTCTTGGAAAGATAGTTGAGAGTCTGGAAAAGAGTAGTGCTTGAGAGGTGTATAATTCCAGCAAAGCCACAAGATCTACTACTTCATAATATTTTGCCCATCTCATTGAGCTTTCTGTTTGAGCTTTCATCTGCTTTTAAGTGCTGTTTTCTTCAGCTTATGCAAAGCTTCTGCAACCTGACTCTGTGATGGAAGTTTGACAGAGAAGGGAAGGATTTTCTTCCCTGTAGAGTGAATTAGGTACTGCTATCTCAAAAAATTTTGGCTGAGGATTCATTCCAAATCGTAACAGTAAGTTTATTGTCTCCTGGTTTTAGATGTTTGTAATTAAGAAAGATAAAAAAGACATTACTGTGACAATTTAAGAAATTTCTATTGGATGGCTTAGGCAAATGTATTTTTTAAAAGAGAAATTCATAACTCTACACACTTTTTTGAATCAGAAAGGATTAAATGACTTTTTGAGATCCAGCTTGTTCTCTAGTCTATAACAACTCAGTTTCTATTGACATTGATTTAGACTACTGTCTAAATAGCTATAACCCAGTGTTTTCATCACAGCTACTTGAGTTCCTCACAGATGTTAGAAATTACTTGATTATTTATTATATACCAATCCAGAAATTCAAACTGGTATTTTGACTCCTTAACAATTTCTGAGCTAGCCCAATAGCCTATGGTGTTGATAGGGGACATTCATTAAAACTTTGGAAGGTAAATATGCATCATGGACACAGACAGAGCATACATGTGTGGTCTCCAGGTGGAAACCAGGTTTGCTCTGTTTCTGGTTTTGCCTCTAATAAACTTTTCTGAAGCAGCTGTAAAACAACATATTGGTGACACTGGAATTTAGTAGAGTGATGGTCTTAGATGTAGTAAATGAAGCTTAAGGCTCCACTCTGTGGGCACTGAGAAAAGTAATGGGATTAAAAAAACAGCATAAGTAAATAAGTACCCCACCTGGAGTACTGTGTNGAACTTCAGAGCAGAGAAGGAAATTTTTTAAAATAAAATTAGAAACTTATGTGTATAATATGTGCAACTTTTCTTTAAAGTATTTCCTTTCTGATTGTCATCTCATATTTCCCAGAATACTTGTAATGAAATCTACATGTTAAGAAAGAGACGAAATTGTTAAAAGTACATATAGTAAGTACTGGCTAAAAAAGAATTCATAATATGTGGAGTTCCTTAGGCATGGAAAAATCTGGAGTTAGAATCCTTTCTTGTGAAGGAGCTATATTGCAAATGTCAAATTGGGAACATTAGTCCGTTGCTATACTCCACATCTTTACAAATGATGGCTACACTTTATGGCACAGCAGCACACAATGTAAGACAAATATTTGTCAGTGAGAAGGAAAGATTGCATAAGTCAATGAAGTATTTTAGCTCAACTTTTTTTTTTTTTTTTTCTTTTGTCTTTCCCATTAGTTGGGGTGGAAAAACTATTGCACACAAGAAACTCTTGAAAGCTGTTTGACACCACTACAACTTCAGTCAAATATGGTAATGCCATTCTCTGTAACAACTCAGATCTTTTTTGTCCTACGGATTATTACCTAGAATATTTTATTTAAACTTGAAACACGAAGAGAGTTCTTGCTCCATAGACGTTATCAGTGTCTTTGTGCCCTACATGCACCAGGTAGAGACTGCTAAGATTATTAAGTGCCTAGTTCATCCCATGGGGTAAGGTGATTAATTTGCCTTCTAAAATGTGCTAACTTGGAATCTTAAAATATACATTCACCTCTTTATGTATTCTTAGTGGCCACATGTGTTGAATTCTTGCTCTGCATAAAATTACATTCCTCTGATTTCCTTGTTTTAAATGACGAGAGCCTTATTCTTAGTTCATTTTTTCACACAGCATTACATGTCTGTCTCCCTTTTTTTGCCCATCATTTCTGATAAATTAAAAAAATTAAAAAAAAAAAAAAAGAAAACAAAGCCATTTGGTGTTTTTTTGAATGAAATAATATTTTTTTTTCTGAGATTGAGACTACTGTAAGCAATCTGCCTTGATTATTGGAAATATCAAATTTCTCTAAAAAAATATAAAACTTGGGACTTTTGTTAACCCATATTTAACTACGAATGTATTCTACCTCCCACATTTTAGAGACATTCAACATTTTGCCAATAGTGTATTGGATCCATATTTTCATATACAAAACATATGGAATTTTACTTTTTATTACAGGAGATGCTTATTTTGGAATTGAAGTTTTATTTATTCTGTAAGCTGTATTCTGTATTCCATCCCCCAAATTGCTTAACTAAGAGATTCTTGGCCCACAAATAAAACTGCAGTTTCAATTTTTAAAAATTTGTATAGATATTTCTATATTATTTGAAATCTCAATAAGAGTTGACACAGTCTAATGAATGCAACTGCATTTCTTTTATTTTTCCTTCATCCAGAAAAAAATGTTGGAAATGTTCCATTATTACCAAACAACTTCTTAAGCTGCATATAGCAACTCTGTATTTTTTTTAGTAGATTTTAATTGCTTTTAACCTTTGAACTTTTGAAGAAGGAGAAAAAGAAAAAAAAATAAATGAAGTTCAGACTAAGAACCCTTTTCCCAAAAGCAGATGATCCAAAACATGTATTGAAAACAAAGCAGGGCACCCCTCCCTAAGACTTACAACTAATTACTGCTATACAAGTTCAGACAGTTCCCACAAATCTGCATGTCATAACATTACAACATGGATAACAGGCAGGCATTTGAGATGTATTTCTTTGCTGGTGTTGCTAGGACTGAATTTCCAAATAGGCAAGAGTGTTTCATTCCACAGCACTGTCACTGTGAAAAATAAGAATTGATCATGATCTAATACAACCATGTCACTCAGAAAAGAGATTGGACAGCTGTTGTGTTCAGTGAGTTGACTACAAAAAGCATTTTTTATGTCCCCTTGAGTTTGACAGGGAGAATAAAGTTGGTGAAACAAATGAAATGTTTGATTTTTAGGATTAACCTTATCGACTGCTGAAAAAAATCCTAGAAGCTAAAGAAGTATATCCTACTCTGACAGGAAGGTTGGACTAGATGATCTTTTGAGGTCCCTTCCAACCCCTAACATTCTGTGATTTTGTGATACAGTTCTAAACAGAAGCCACTTTAGCACCAACACTGTATTCAGCCTTTAGTTTGTCAGAGCATTTTAGCAGAATGGAGTTGCAGCATTTAGGTCCTTGCAGTATGTTCAGTTTTATAATTCTCTCAGGTGTAATTAAGTCTTACTTAGGGAGTCTGTGCCCAAAGGTTTATCTTTAGTATAGTCTATATATTTGTAGCCCCTCAGTCTTTCCCAGTGCAAGCAGCTAGCAACTGGCAAACTGCTTAATAAACTGCACTGCTGGGCAATAGGTCTATGAAGAATAACCTGAATATTTTTGTTTTACATTAATGAGCAGAAAGCATAGTAGACCTTTTGACACTCGTGTAGCTATATCACTTCAATATCTCTAGCCTGGTATTGAATGAGGATGTGAATAGTAATGGGATTTTTGGGGCATGATTTCTACATTGGTAAATGTTCATTATCTAATCTACAAGTAATCAATGTGTTGTATGCATTATCATATTGTAAGGTATGTGTTACGTGTATATGTCGCAGTATATGGACTACACATGGGTTTTATATATCTACCATAGTTAAAAGGCTAATTGTATCTAATGATTTAAGGTGTGATTTGGAGATTTTAATGAGAATTCAGAGAGCACATGCCTCTACCCAAATATTTACTGTTGAAATAAGAAAGTCCAGACCTCTTTGGACTATTTAACAATGCAAAGTTAACAAGGATGTTGAATCTGATGCAAGTACCAGTTATCTGGGAGATTTGATTTAGCACTAGCTTATGAGTTTATTTAAAATATAGTTGGCTATCATGAATGCAGTGAAGATGTCTAAACACACGGCATTGGGTATGATGTGGTTTTCATAATAAAATCTAGCTCAGAAGATTATGTGTAATTTTCATGTGCATTCTTAATTTTAAAATTTTTATGTTTGTGGAGAATCAATATACAAATGAGTGAGACAAGACAAAAACCACAAAGAAAACAAATAAATTGTAAGACTCTTCTGGTGACTCTATCCATGTATGTTAATCCTGATTCAAAATACTGGTATGCCACTTTTGATCAGTAACTTCCGGTAGTTTCATATTGCTTTTTTTCCCCTGATATTTGCAGACAGTACATTGGGCATACCAGTCTCACTTTGGACATTAGGTAGGACTTCTCAGAAGAAAAAGTCTTTAATATGTGAGCTGAAACAAGGGCAGCAGTAACCAAATCACTCTGTAATAAAATTTGCCTCATTGCTTTTAAGAACTAGCAGATGGTTTCAACTTTATCTCCCACTGGAGACAAGCTGATTGAATTCACTTCTTGGTTAATGGCTGCTATTTGTGCAAATGAAGATAAAGGAACTAAGCTAAAGACTGGCTATTCCTGTCTAGCTTAGTAGCAGAAAAGGTTCTGCATGTGTGACCAACAGCCTCATTTATAAAAGCTCCTTTTTGTATGCCTTCAATGACTAGCAATAGGTGATGCGTTCTCACAATGTGAGAGTACAGCAGCTTTCTACCTCACTGATGATAGTTGGTGTCAGCCATACATATGTCTGATGAAAAAATATTTAACAGCAAATTCAGGAAGCTCTCCTGGTCCCTAGCTCTAATTCATGCACCTAAGAGACTACTGAAATAAATAATTCAGTTAGGAATTATATACTCTCACATAGTCTTACGGATCTGAACCTTACTACAGAATCCAAATTTACTGGAGTGTGGTGTGGTTAAATTGGCTGGGTGTCAGTGGGAATACACAGGGAAACTGCCCATCAAGGGCCACACTCTGTTACTTGAAATACAGAGAGACTGGGAAATAGTTGCTGAAGGTTTCTTCCCCTCTCATTGCTGCCAATGGCCTATTCATAAGATGCAGGCATAGTTGTCAGGCCTACATATAGTACAACCAAGCAGGAGAGTTTTGTTTGAAGGTGACTCAAGGCCACTTGGCGGTTAAAAAGTGCAGAATCATCACCGAAAACACTTTGTTGGTGTTGTGGTAGGCCTAAGCAGGCCAAAGTAGGCTTATACATGTCCTGGCTTCCCCAGGCATGTTTTTCTGCTCTCTCTCTCTCTGTTTTGGGGAGAAGCAACCGCAGGAAAGAGGAAAAAGAACCTGAAGCCACTGAGTCTGGGGACCCTGGCCCTTGGCAGCCTGTGGTAAACAAGGTACACATGTTCAGCTTGTGTATGCCTTGTGCAAGGCCCATGTTCTGCCCTAAATGGCTAAAGCAAGCCCATGGATTCATCTAATATGGTCAAGCTTGGCTAACTGCCATTCTGATTGGTTATTCTGTATCCAAAGGCCCATTAGTCTCAGGCTGTATTGATAAAAAGGGATGAGCAGGTAGCACACTGTGCTCTGCCGTTGTATCCATGCCCTCTGCCATTGTATTTGTGCTGCTTTATATCCTGAACTGCCTGGAAACTGCCTTCCAAATGTTTACCAGGAACAGGCTCTAAATGCCTGCACGCGATCAGCCTGCACAGCCAGTGTGACACTGTGCTGAGACTGCACATCACAAGACATCCTGCCTACACCTGAAAGCCTCCTGCCAAGACAGAAAGTCCTGGAGACAACACAGATCATCCAGAGGAGATCAGGACCAGGTGAGAGATCGTCTGCCTTCTTTCCCCAGCAACCTGGGAAGAACCAGAAGTCTCAGCAGATGACAAGAATTCCCTCAAAGCATTTGGGTACTGTCTGAAGCTGTAGCCAGCCCTGTGAGTCAGGAGATAATATTTTATGAGTAAATACTTAAAGCCTCTTGTAATTCACCATTGCCTTCTACCATAAGCAGAAAGGAGCTCCTTGAGTCCATCTAGTGAGCAAGAGGAGTATTGACCGCAAGCAGTACACTAACCGCAAAGCCTTCTCTGCCAGTTCAATTGAGTTCAATTAATGTTATATACTATTGCTAGTTATTTCTAGATCCTGTTATTACCTGTATATAAAGTTTCCATGACTGATGCAAAGCACTGTTTGTTATTAAAATTAGTGATCAGGATGGCGAGAGTTCTGAATATTGAATATTAATAAACAATATTAATTCTTGAAAATATCATCTCACATTAATTAATAACCCCTCCACTACAGTTGGGAGACTACAGCCTACCAGGAAAGCAGAGTGCCCAGCTTCTCCCCTACCAGACCAGTGTTGTGGGTGGCCAGTTGGAGTTTGCGAAACCTTCTCAGCTGTTGGGTGGCTGTGCCAGCCAATGACCCTGGAATTAGGCACCGAGCCTTTTTTCATTGAGAATTTTTAAAAATTTAAATGATTTTTTTTTTTTTTTTTTTTTTTTTTTTTAACTAACTGTCAGAGTGCCTGTGTGTGGTATTTTGGGGCTGGGTGCCTTGAAGAAACCACAAAGTTACAGAGGTACAGAGGTCCAGAGTGTCCAGGAGGTGGACCGGAAAAGGAATTTCATACCCATAAATCCCACATGCCTATACAGCTGGCCACAGAATCAGTTTTCTTTCCTCCTTCCTCCTTCTGTGCTTCTGGAAGGATGTGCAGGCTCTCCTGTGGAGCAAGACCTGGTTAGCCTTGGCAATACTGCCAATTAGACCTTGAGTGGCTTAACTGGGGCTTGGAACTGCCAAACTGATTTTTTTTTACTGGGTCACAATGGTTTTGGTTACAGTGGTAGGGAGGCATGGTGGAGGGTTTGGGAGGAGGAAGCATTTGAAGGCCTGGGCTTGTTAGCCTTAATTAGAGGGAGGTTTTGTGTGAAGCTTTGGCCTAAGTGAAGCGTGGCAGAGATGTACAATAGATTTTGTGTATTTTATGTGCTTCTGTACTGTTGTATGTAGTTACGTAGTTGTGAATAGCCTTTCCATTTAAGCTTTCCAATCCTGTGTGCAAAGTGTTTTCCTTTTACCCCTTTTGTAAGAGGTAAAAGAGCATCTGTCTCACTTTAAACTAAGACACTGTGTCACACTGGTCTCTGGTCTGTAGCTTGAGAAGCCACTTAGAGTTTGTGGAGACTTCAGCTGTTTTTGCAGACCATATTTTCACCAGCACGACAGGAAGGAGACTATGTTCTGAAAGATCACAGAACTCTTTGCTCTGGGATTTGACCACGACTTATCTCTACCCATGCGTTAGGAACAAGACACAAGCTCACAATGGCATTATGATGCAGGTACAATAGCAGAAAACTGAAGCATAGAGAAACATTTTATTTGTACCACAGATCACACAGAAACACACAATATATTGGTAGAAGGGACATAGTGAGAAGACAGTTTTAATTATTTACTTTTTATAAATGTGCATATATGTGCTTCCGTGCGTAAAAGCAATTAGCTCTCCTAAGCAAACCTAATTTAGATAGACAGCAGCATGGCTAAATGAAATAAGAGCATATTTTTAATTGTGATTTGTACAGTACTCTCTGTGAGTGAAGCACAGCATGACATGGGAACTTTCATTTGTACTTTTTGTTTGTAAGATTTGTACAAAATCTGGGTAATAGAAATGCCTGAAACCATCCTCTTATTGTGCATCAGTGGAAACAGGAGCAGGAACCACAGTTAAACACTGACAAGGTTGTGCAGTTAGTCTTGCCAGAGGTCTGAGATTGGTTATGGAGTTGAGATCAGGTGCCCGCAAATAGAGTGCAGACTGGACTGGTGAATGTTCTGGTTGCCCAGGACTGCAAGACTGTACATATGTAGTGTAGGCTACAGATCAAGAGGAACCAGGGCTGGCAATTGTCTGTGTCCACATAAACCAATCAGGTCTATGCACACTATATCTATGGTGAAGTCTGGAGTTCATATCTCCTTTTTTTCCCCCCAGAAATTATGTCTCATAGAGTCTGCTCCAGTTTGGGCACTATATGGCAGAAGAAACTGAAAGTATTGCTGATTATGGAAAATACACTTTCTTTTTTGTATCTTTCCTGCAAAGATCAGATTCTAAGAGCATCAGAGGGAATGATCTACCTTACTCATTCCTACTTGTATTTCTCATATTCCTTTCTTTGGTTTATCTGTTTCTAGTTCCTTGAAATGTTGTGTAAATAAAATTATATGACAGATTATAGGAACACATGCTTCAAATTTAGGATGCATACAGGCAAAAGGTTAAGGTGATTCTTTCAGATCTACTAAGAAAAATATATATGCAGTTAGAGATGTAGATCACTGTTAATTGTAGATATTTTCCTCTTCCTGGACACACTCCCACATCCAATAAATAAAATTTGCATGCATGTACTTTTTGTGTATAGCAGTCCAGAAAGAAATTTAGCTCTCTTTCATTGTAGTCTTAATATAAATTTTAATTTCATACATGTGTGCCCTGTTTACTCTGAAACAGGAAACAAGTTCTAAGCCTTCAGCACCATAAACAGACTTCCATAATCTAATGTGCATGATCAACTCAATTCCTTGGGAAATTTCCAGGCAGAGTATGCATCTCATAGGCCAGGAGATCTGAGCAAAGTGGCTAGCTCATTGAGGCTATCTTAATTAAAGATGTCAATTCACTGGAGGGAAATTTGACTAGGTAACCTTCAAAAGGTCCCTTCTAGTCCAACCCATTCTGTGATTCCATGATCTTTACTTTCTCCAGATCTGTGGTCACAGAAGGTGCCTTGGGTATTAGCTCTAGACTGCAGGAAAGGAAACAATGTCTTTTGAAAAAATGACAAAAATTCTCTAACAATCAATAGCATACATATAGCATCTCCCTCTATATTACAGCTATGGTACAATGTATGTTCCCTTAGTAAATGGTTAAACATTAAATTTGAAAATTAATATCTATACTTAATTGATATCAAGCTACTTAAACTGTTCAAGAAACAGTTCAGGAATTGTGGAAATGCAGCTATGAGGTGATCACTCATGAGAAACTTCACCTTCCACAAATATTCTATCAAATTTCCTCAAGCACAGCTGTTTTGGCAAAACCCTCAGCACGTCCTGGTGTAGCGAGATAAAGTGCACATGACTTAGAATTCTGAATGAATGTGCTCAAGATTATTTTTCTTGTTCACTTTTCCTTTACTTCAGCAGATAAAGTTAATTCAATCACTTGTTGAGATATGAAGTATACTAATATACTAAAATACTGGAAGGACATTGGTATGGAACATGTACTTTATGAGTGTGATGTTGCATCAACAGTGGATCTTTGCCACACAAGAAGGTTGTGTCTGCCCTGTAATGGTATCCATATCTGCCTATCTGCAAGTTTAAAGCAAGGTGATACAGAAATGCAGAATATAAGCATTCACTTGTGCTAAAGAAAATGGTTTACTTATCAAAGATATTTCAAAGTTGGTTTTGGTTTTTTTTGTGGGTTTTTTTTTTAATTAAAATGGATCTCTAGAACAGGATTAGACACTATAAAATAAACCAATTCCATTTTATTTATAAGTAGAGGTATGCAGAACTATACAGAGCAGAGACATCTAACATTCAGAATGAAATGACGTGCCATATTCTGTTTTAACTTGATGTCTACAAAGCACCAAATAGCAAAATTTAAGTAATAACAATGAACCTTATTTTGTTAAATTGCATATATACCTGTACGAAGAAATTCAGCCCTTGACTTCAGCTTAAATAAATTCAGACTTTCAATAAGGAAATGACTTCTATACACAACAAATAATAGCAGCTAGTTCCAACATTAGCTTTAGGGTAACTTGTTTGTTGAATAAATAGTTTTAGCCAAAATTTCCGTTTCATTGTTTATTTTATCAGATCGCTTTAAAATACAACACTTCAGCGCTCTGTGGAATACATTTTCACACAAAAGGATTGCTAGATCAAGCCTATGTTTAACATTCACCCTTTCAAGATGCGTATTTATCAAAATAAATGTTGCCATGGAATCCATTTACAAAGCTTAGTAAACAATTCACTCTGGAGGGAGGGAAAGTACATGAAAAACCACATCCCTAAAATGAAGTATGTAAGGCCAGTAAGAATTCTTTTAAACTGATTATCAGCTGAAATTCTGGAAATTGTAAATTGACTTCACCCATTATTTTTATGTGCAGTAGTAAAATGTGTGCCAGTGTTAAATGGGCAATTATATACCAGCAATGACTAGAGATTTTCTTCATGCAAGCATGACCACATATTTCTCCTCAGTACTTAACCCACACTTTCCCACAGATTCATTTTCTCCTTCCCATTGAAGAGCTCCAGTTGGCAAAAATTTGTTCTTCCAGCAAAATAAAAAAATAAACCAAAACTTCTGGATGGAGCAGAATGAGCTCTACGATTCGTCTTTCTCCCTTTAAATTACTCTAACTACATCATCATTAACAAGTGCATCACAGTAGGAACTGATCTGTCGAGCAAATTATTTCTGAGAACCAGTGGTCACACCTTGTGTCTTTTGGGTGCCTTTGTTCCTATAGACTGTGCTCTGGATCTTTTGACTGACAACCACTAGCATTTGGAGTGCATTAGGAGAGATGCTGGAGACCATTTTTTGACTTAGTTTCATACATAAAATACTAAAATACTATGCCTTTAAATGGGTTTATTATTTGAAAGTGCAATTGTGGGAATCACTGGGGAATCCACTTCAGAAGCAGGTTAGCCTTATAAAAGTTGAAATGCTAACTTAGATGTATATAACCACTCTACCCTCATTCCTAAAATAATCCTCTCTCAAGGATGTGTCAGATATGCCTCACTTTGTGAGTGTAACTAGTTCTCTTGATACTGTAAAGAAAGGGTACTCTCATAGAATCATAGAATCATAGAATGGTAAGGTTGGAAGGATACCTCAAGGATCATCTAGTTCCAAGCCCTTGCCATAGGCAGGGACACCTCCCACTAAGGCAGGGACACCTCCCACTAGCACAGGTTCCTCAAGGCCTCATCCAACCTGGCCTTGAACACCTCCAGGGAGGGAGCAGCCACAACCTCCCTGGGCAACCTGTGCCAATGTCTCACCACCCTCACTGGAAAGAACTTCCTCCTAACATCCAGTTTAAATCTTCCTTCTGCCAGTTTAAACCCATTGCCCCTTGTCCTGTCATTGCAAGATCTTATAAATAGTCCCTCCCCAGCCTTCCTGTAGGCCCCCTTCAGATACTGGAAGGCTACTAGAAGGTCTCCTAGAAGCCTTCTCTTCTCCAGGCTGAAGAGCCCCAACTCTCTCAGTCTGTCCTCATAGGAGAGCTGCTGCAGCCCTCTGATCATCTTTGTGGCCCTCCTCTGGACTCCTTCCAACAGTTCCATGTCCTTCCTGTGCTGGGGGCTCCAGAACTGCACACAGTACTCCAGATAGGCAAGTTGTTACAACTGATAAGACTTCACTCATAACTATATGACTCCATTTTAATCTCTTAAGGCAAGTGATAAAATAATGATAAGTTCAACTGAAGTACGCAATTGCTTTCCTATCTCTCTGGAATCAAAAAGTTACAGAGAAAATAAGAGACTCATAGAAACCTTTCATAATCTTAATGAGATATTTTTGGGTTTAGATTCTGATTCCATTTGATCTTTCTGTTTCTGAGTTACCCATTTCAAGGTACTTTCTTCTCACGTTCTGCCCCATGTCATGATATTTATCTCATTAAAGTATACAGTGACGCCCATATCCTTGTTCTACCTCATGCAGAATGTTCATTATAGTTCACTCCTTATTATATGATGAGCTGTCTGCTTTCCTAACAGAAGGAACTCTTCTTAATCATCATTAAGCATTCCTTCTTCCTGAAAACTATGCTTTCGAAGCTGAGATCAAGAACAGTGCAGCAGCCTGACACAGTAGTGACTTATCATAACCAGATATGGAGTTCTTCAGGGAAAAACATTAAGTCTACACCATTTATATCAGTTTTTGGGCTTTTTCAATTTTAATGAAAACTGTAACTGCTTTAGGGTACTGGAGACCTATTAAAAATGCATACAAAAGAGATAATTCTACACAACTTTAGAGTAATTTCTACAGATACATCATATTTCTAATTGATTTTATAGATTAAATCCTTATTATGAAATCCCACTGTGGCTCCTGTGTTCTAGGCAATAAAACATAATGGACAGCATGTGTAAGTTTTGTGTTTATTGGCTGGAGAGAAATGGAACTGCTTATAGAAGACTTTAACAAGACTTCTATATCCTACTGTCCCAAGGGACTTCTAAACTGTGGTGTTTTGGGGAAAAAAAATACATAAAATTACATTTAGAAACTTTCTAGCCATCCTCTATTTCACAATTTTCCTCTGGGCTGGTGAGTTTTGCGCTAGCATTGTGAGTTACAGAATTTTGCTGCTGGCTGCTAGGCTGCTTCAGCTTTGAGCACCCTTGTCCATTGAGGTGTTGTGCTTTTAAAGCATACTTAAATTTTTATTTAACGCTTCAGCATACATGGGAAGAATCCTGTTGGGTGTGCATAGCAATGCAAAACTGCAATCTTATCCCCTTAGCAAACGCAGTATTAGACTGACTCTTGTTATAACATATATCATGGTAATTAATATCTGCTTAGATTCATTAGCTTAGCATTTTTTTCTGATAGTATGAGAAAAATAAAAATAATAATAATAAAAAAAATCAAAACCATATCTACCAACAAAAGAAAAACTATCCGAATGATTCTGTCACATAATTTCTTCTAAGAAGTAGAAAGGATAAAAACAGTTAAAAATAAGAGTCAAGAGTGTAAACAATGATTCACATTTCCAAAATTAACATGTAGTGGACAAAATCATATACATTATGAAAGAAACAAGATCATGTACAAAAAATAAATACTTCACATTTTAGATAATATGTGTGATAAAGCTGTTTTCCTAGACAGACAATCTGTGAAATTCCTGCCATGATTCCTAATCTAAATGATGCCAATAGATCACCATGCAACATGTAGCCTGGAGGAGAGCTCTTACTGAAGTTCTTACCATGTTCTACTACACAAAAAATGTTTCCTCTTGTCCAGTGTTTTCTCTTGATGAAGTGAAAGATTAATGGGATTAGATGCTTTTCTTTGGATCAGTTTGGCAGTTGTTCAACCTCTTTGTGGCTTGTGAACATCTACTGGATTTCAATCATTCCTGCTTTCATTATTCCACCTTTGATCAGCTTTGTGTCTCCCAGCGGCCCTCCTCCTTCTTTGCCCCTTTAAAGAATGACATTGCTTTTAAAGTATCTGAAGACTTTTTGAACATTGTGTGCCTCGCATTGACTTCTGCTTGAGGGCAAAAGATTAAATACTCACTGAAAACTCCTTCTCTGTAAAAACATAATTTAACAGAGGTCTCCCACAGACACAGCAGTTTTGCTTATTCCTGATTTCTTCCTACATTGTTTCTATGCGTGTAATACATCTAATGCATGTATACTCGTAAGAATTAATTTTCTTAATGGGGTGCTAGGGCACCAGCAATTAAAGAGAAAATCACTTTCACATACAAAGGTCATAACAGAGTTATTGACTACAAAGAGGATTCCTCATTAAGACCACCAAATGTATAGAACAGGTACAAATTTCTCTGGACTGTGCTCCTGGAGACTGAAGATATGGGAGCCAGATCAGTCTCACAGCTGTGTGAGCACAACCTTGCACTTGGTATAATATTCTCTTCCTGGAAGTGAAGGCAGAGCCAACATTCTTTGTTATTATATGAAATGATGACTGCTTTTACTGTGGATTTCCCATATCTGGAATTTTGCAAAGGAGAGAATGGCTAAAATGCAATTTAAGAAAGCAAGCTAGAGGATAAATGTAAAAATATGCTGGAAACTAGAAAGACCTTTTAATTTGTACCGTTATTCATTTACTGTACCTTTTGTGTAATATTTTGATTCGTTTGCCAATGAAGATGAAATAGATACATATTGCAGTAATGACAAAATGTGTATCTTTTACTTGTATTTAATATATATTTAATATATTTAAATTTTATATATTTAATATATAATAAATATGTATCTTTTACTTGTATTTAATATATAATACTTCATGTTGTCTCTGATCTTGTAATTTGAAGGTAGAAATCATCTTAAAAGATCAAATGTTCGACCCTGGTTGATATTATTCTTCTGACAGGAGTTGCTATTGCACAATTCTGAAAAAGGTGAAAAATTCTCACAGTGCTGTTTTATTTTTTTATTGTCTGCGTACTGTGTGGTTTAGGAAAACACACTCTGTCTTTAAGGCACTTTTAATACTGAAGATAGACATTGAGTTAGTCCCACTAGGCCATCCCATTGTCCCAGTCAGTGTCCAGTGCCAGATGTTCCAGAAAAAGGTGTAAGAAAGTCAGCAGTGGAAAACTAATAAAAATCATGACCACAGAGGAAAGTTCTTGCTTCCCAGGCAGTTGGTTAATAGCTGCGTTACTGTGGAAGCATGAAGATTTAGACCCCCTATACATTTTAAGATTTTCTGATACATTGACACATTTTGACAAACTAAGAAGTCAAGTTCACTACAAGAATGACATTGAGTTGCTGGAGAAAGGCAATAAAGACGGTGAAAGGTCTGCAGAACAAGTATTATGAGGAGAATGTAAGGCAATTGGAATTGTTTATTCTGGAGAAGAGAAGGCTGAGGAGAGGTGTTATTGCTCTCTACAATGATTTGAAAGGAGATGGGAGTAAGGTGGGAGTTGGTCTTTTCTCGCTAGTATCAAGTTACAGAATGAGAGGAAAAGGGCTCAGATTGCAGAGGAGGTTTAGACTGGATATTAGGAAAAGATTCATTTACTGAGAGACTGGTCAAGCATTGGAATAGGCTTCTCAGGGAGGTGGTGGTGTAACTGTCCCTGGAGGTGTTCAAGACGTGTGGACATGGCACTTTGATACATGGCTTAATCACCATGATGGTCTTATTCAATAGTTGGGCTTGATGATCTTGAAGGTCTTTTCCAAACTCAACAATTCTATGATTCTGTGAGAATTTAAATATTGAATTCCAGTTTTATTCTGAAAGATAAATTTATCTTCTAATTTAAAACTTCTTCATTAAAAATTGCAGTAAACACTTAAGTGCCCTATTTGCTCTCGTTAGTTGGGGAGAGCAGCTGAGGTTTGTAAAAATTACATTATCCATCACATGAGACAGAAAAATCTTTAGACGATTTACTGGTAGACCATATATGGTAGTCCACAGACAGAAAGATAATTTTACAAGAAAATCCCACTCTTTTACAGACAAGAAACAGAGAGAGTAATAAGCCTTGCATTGGAGTTACATTTTTTTTGTCATTGTTTTGTTATTTTTCAATCAGACTTACTTAAGGGAACTGTAGTGTAACACTGACTTACACAGCAGTTTGGGGGTTTGCAGAATCACATCTCTTCTTGGAGTTTATGTTTTCTTTCTAACTGAGGTCCACGAATCAGCCACTCAGTCTTTTTAAGGAACAGTCTCATCATTGTCATCAGGAATTGGGACCCCCTTACCTTCAGGGCTTTGACTAAAAGTCATGCTAACATTTTAGCATGAGTCTGCAGTTGTCTACCCCATAATAAGTTACTGATTAAGTTGTTGTTCCCATACAATGGAATCTGCTATAGATGCCAGCTGAAGAAACTGGTCTGGTACCAATGGTCTGAACCTGCCCACTATGATGGATGGTTCCACTGTTTAGGACCATCTCTAGGAAACAAAGAATGGAACTGTTGTGGAAAGAGCCTGATGTTTTGGCGTTACTAAGGAAACCATGAACTCAACTGGACTTTGCTCATTATAATATCATTTTAATACCAAAACACACCTCTTGACCTCAGTCTACCTACCACCAAGGCAAACTGTGTCTTGGGATTGCCTCCTTAGGCACTTCTCCTTGAGCATGCATGCAAGCCTTACATCATGGGGAGCAAGAGGGGCAGAGAGAGGCAGAGTTTGGTTATCAGCAGGTGTGAAGTCGAATATAAAAAGATGTCTCCCTAGCAACAGGTTAGAGTTTCAAGAACTTCAGAGCTTCAGAGCTTCTGCTTGAGCTTTCAACTTCATCTCTACACTTCTCCACACTTCACTGCAACAGAAGAGGTCTTTTCCAAAAACAAGAACAGAAGGACCAGCAGGACTGGACCCTGGAACCAGAAAGATGTCTTTGGGACCCTTGCATTTTTGGTAGCTATAGGACCTCTTCCCCTTTTCTCTCTTCAGTTTACTTTTTTTCTCTTTCTCCTCTTACTCTTCTCTATCCCTTGGGGCCAAACAACAAAGTTTCACTGTTGATTGAAGTAAATTCCCTTGGCATGAGTCGCCTGTGTTTTGCACTTTGAGATCACACTAAGGAACCACCACGAGTCTACTGTTCAGACCATGACAGGCTTACCCACTTTCCATCTTTCACTACATCTTTCCATTTTACTTCTCCACATCTCTTTGTATGCACCATTTAACTTCATTTTCACAAGTAGAACCCAGCTACTAAAGTGTTAAATACAGAAGAACATGGTATAGAACTGCTCTGTGAATTCACTAGATAATTTTAGGGTTTTTCAAAATCCTTTAGTAAGACAATGATGGTCTTCATCTTTACCTGGGTGTTGAAATATTTGTGTTATGTAAGCTTTCTAGCTCCTGAGTTTAGTCTTGTTCTTCGACTGAGAAAGCAGCAAATAATGTATGCAATATATCACTTTTTCCTGTATAGCCTGAAAAAACTTTTGACCTTCCAGTGCACATCTGCCCCATTGTACATGGAACTTTAATCTTGCAAACACAGAAAAATACATTAATTTCATATATAGGATTAGTGCCATTGCAGGATGTTTTACTATATTCCTTGTGATTTGCAATATCAAAGACTAAATTCTTTGTAGAGTAGTCTTGTGATTCAATTAGAAGATGCTACAGTCTCACATGAAGGTCCATTTTTTTTTTTTACTAGCGACTGACCTGATGGAAGCTGATGATCTAGCTGTTGGTGCCATTGAAGATGACGAGGGAAGACCTACCCTTCCATTTTCATGCAGAAACTTTGGATGTTTTAACTTACTAAAGTTTATCTCTGTGTCTAACATTTCATCAGTAAATAAGGGTCAGCCATCTGCCAGTGGTAAATTTGGCTAGAATGGATCCCATCTGCTAAAACATGATGTAAAAATACTCTACTTTTCTATGGCACTGGAATGATACGACATCTGTGATTAGACAAAATAAAGAAACTTGAAATTGGAAGGCATTGGTAAAATGATTTCTTTCTGAGGAACTGGAGAGGTGCCATTGTAGGGTGGGGACTAACAACAGGCCTGTAACTAAGGTTTCTATGTTCTCAAATAAATTCCTTCTTGAAGTTAATACTAACTCAGATGTTAAAACACTAAGTTCAGCCTTCCCCTCCAACTTCTGTCTGCTGTTGACTGAGGTTATTGAATAGATTTATGGCCAAGGGAATTGCTTATCTGAGTACATAAAGACATAGATTTCTCACGCGGACGTGAAATTTTATGCTACCTGGTGTCCAGATGTTTACAAATGTGCAGCTTGTGATTTCCCAACAGATCTGGAAGAATAGAAAAGCCTGGAAACCAGTGAGCAAGGAAATGTCAAGAAGCTTTGCAATACTTTACCTGGGAACTGAAGCAGGTAGCTTCTGTTTTGATGTGCTATTGAAAATATTTCACAATAGAGCCTCCAGGGATCCATTTTTTCAAGGCATTGAATTTGTTTGAAAAATGAAGAGGTGTGTTGCATAGCCGATAACAGAACTTCTTTCTCTGTCTTGCAGTCTAATGAGATATGGTATTTCATTATCAAAATTCAGGATCTTTGATAGAGATAAGGTTTGTTCACACTGGCTAATTTATGGCTGGAGAGCAGCCCTGAGGAAAAGGACCTGGGGGTCTGGGTTGATGAAAAGCTCAACATGAGCCTGCAGTGTGCGTATGTAGCCCAGACAGCAACCGAGTCCTGGGCTGCATCAAGAGCAGTGTGGCCAGCAGGGCAAGGGAGGGGATTCTGCCCCTTTACTCTGCTCTCGTCAGACTCCACCTGGAGTACTGTGTGCAGTTCTGGAGCCCCCAGCACAGGAAGGACATGGAAGTGTTGGAGCGGGTCCAGAGGAGGGCCACGAAGATGATCAGAGGGCTGGAGCAGCTCTGCTATGAGGACAGGCTACAAGAGTTGGGGCTCTTCAGTCTGGAGAAGAGAAGGCTTCCAGGAGACCTTCTAGTAGCCTTCCAGTATCTGAAGGGGGCCTACAGGAAGGTTGGGGAGGGACTATTTACAAGGTCTTGCAATGACAGAATGAGGGGCAATGGGTTTAAACTGGCAGAGGGAAGATTTAGACTGGATGTTAGGAGGAAGTTCTTTGCAGTGAGGATGGTGAGGCACTGGAACAGGTTGCCCAGGGAGGTTGTGGCTGCTCCCTCCCTGGAGGTGTTCAAGGCCAGGTTGGACAAGGCCTTGAGTGACCTGTGCTAGTGGGAGGTGTCCCTGTCTATGGCAAGGGCTTGGAACTAGATGATCCTTGAGGTCCCTTCCAACCCTACCATTCTATGATTCTATGATTCTATGTTTTGTAGTCCACGGTTTATTGGTGCTACTGAAAAAGGTAACAATGATATACCTCATCTGTGAATATCAATTCTCCAATAGCAAGATAAAGCATTTCTTCTTTAACTGTTTTAGCACGTCTTACCTTTCCATTGTGTCAGTCCTGAGAGCTGAAAGTGTTACACACTTTAAGGTTATGGAGTAATTCTAAGGGCTTTGGAGAGAAACTGTAGGCCTTCCAAGTGGGAGCAGTTTCTCCAGGGAGTCCACATCCTTCTAGACATTGTTCCTAAAATACACTTTCATTTTAATTTGGTGACTGCATTCTAAATTAAGAAAGCATTTTTAAGGAATGACATATGGAAAACTTCTCACATGATTTTTTTTTTTCCTGGAGCAAAGAAAGCTGCTTTCTAAATCACCGTGTTCCAGAGAGGAAAGATGTGAAAATAAATATCTGCATTTGACTCTGTCCTGAAGCTTGGAATTGTAATGCGTCCTTACAGAATTACTGAACAGACACCATGGTAATGTGAGGTTCAATTTGTAAATCTAGACAGTGGTATGCCAACATATATTCCCCAATAGCAGCTGAAATGTAGGCATTTAGATTCAGAGTGTTATGTATATGTCGCGGAAGGAAGGGGTAATTAACTACTGCGAGATGATATTTTTAAAATATTAATCTATATAGTTTATTAATATTAAATATTCNGCTTTAGCCTTTTTTGGGCAGATCACAGGCCTTGCATAAGGTAACTGTGTGCACCTTGTTTACTGCAGTTGCTGGGCTGACCCCAGACCCCAGACTTAGTGGCGCCAGGTTCTTTGTCCCTTCTCCCGCAGTTGCTCTTTCCAAAACAGAAGGAGGGAGAGCAGAAAAACATGCCTGGGTAAACCAGAACATGTACAAGCCTAATTTGGCCTGTTTAGGCCTACCACGACAGTATAAGAGTTAGTTTTCAAAAGTCAGTCCTCAGTAGTTGGTTTAATAGTTCATAATAACTGGCTACTGTGGTGAATAGAGAAGCTATTACCCCCATTAGAGTATCTGTAGGTGTGAATATTGTTCATTTGCAACCACAACCAAGAGAAAGATGTGAACAACTTTTTTTTTTTTTTTTTTTTTTTTTTTGGTGTGTGTGTTACTTTTAGCAGAAGGCAATTAAGCAAGAAGTTGTGCATGTTGGACTTTTTTCTAAGATACACTTTTCTTCACTTTTCTGTTGTCATAGGCAGTGATATAGTTGGTTTTTTGAGTAGCCAAATATTACATAAATGCATTGAATGAAGTCCAGCAAGAAATGTTGAGCTTGAGGAACACTGAAGAATAATGTAGGATTCAAGTTCATACAGAAAGGCTTTGACTAGTTACCCACTTTTTTTGTATGTAAAAACATATTTTAAAAAAAAATCTCGGTTATTTAAAATCATTGAAAGAAAACAGAATAAGGCCAAGGGCTCCTTAGAGGGGGATTTAGCTGTGATTTTCTTATATTTTTAATAAGGAATACATGTACTTAAATTGCTTACAAGTGCATTGATTGCTTGTTTTGCTGACTTATGACCTTAGTGAAAATGCTACTATGCAGAGATTTAAGAAAACACTATTTCAAGGAGTACAGATATTTGACTTCACAGGATTTGTCCTTATTTCTTTAAATGCCATGAATTTTGACCAGTGTCGAAGACAATACCTATTGGGGTGGTTTTTTGTTTGTTTGCTTTATTTTGTTTTGCCTTTTTTTTTTCTTTTGAAGCATTATTGTGTATGCACTCATCTATATATCATGCTCAATTTCTTCTAACTCACAGTGACTTCTCTTGCTGTTCTCAAGGCTTCTGCCGATTTCTGTCTTTGTGCTGAAATCTTGATGTGCTAAAATCAATCTCCCCTTATGTTTAAGAACTTGTAAAATACTAATTCCCTGTTTTACTCCCCAAATTATATGTACTCCTGTAAAGAGCATTTAATTGAATACAAGAAGACTCACAAAAAACCCAACCCAACCCAACCCAACCCAAACCAAAACTATCCCAAATTGAATTCTCTCCCCAAAACCTCCAAAAAACCAATTTCCATCCTCTGGAGAAAACCCCCCAGAAACCCCCCCAGGAAAAAAATTGAAAGACTGCTAAATGTTAAAACAAGCATAGAATTCTCTTATTTTCTTATTGAACTTTGAAGAAAATTCATCTTGTACTTCACTATTTACAGAATTGGAATGAACATATTAGTTGTTTAGAATCTCTATTGGAGTTGTGGTCTGAAAAGACAAATATGATTAATACAGAGGATATCAACACTCCAGTGCAAGATGTTGATGCTCAGGAAGTAATATTCTTTTCAGGATGTAATTTTGCAGTGTGTTATAACCCTCTTGTTTCCCTCATTTATTTGTAGTCTTTTTTGATACCAACATTGTAGTCTGTGGTATACAGTCTTACTTAAATATCTGACTAATATAAAGACATTACTAGATACAGACCTCTGTATAACACCAAGCAAATTGAAAACAAACCTAGTATCTCCACTTTTCCCTCAATATTGATTCATTTCAAATACTGACAATATTAGTAGAATAAAAAAAAGTCACCTCAAATATAACTTCATATTTGCCTACCCACAGCTTAAACTCCATTTAATTTCTATTGTGCTAGCAGGTTGCATTTGCAGAGAGGTTTTAGTTTTGCTATTTGTCTCAATTTGCTGAAGTAGCTGAGTATGGTCCAAATGGAAAAATAAATCACAAGGAAAGCTTATTAGGAAATGTTTATATTGTTGAGTTAGAAAGCAGTAGTAAGTATTTGTTAGGCCAGATAAACTGTATATTGCTATCTTTTGGGGACACTAAAATGCAAATAAAAATCTTTCCCTTGGACACTGAAGTTTTTTTTCTCCAAAGGTTAAGCTGATACAGCAGTTACTTCTTTAATTATTTATGGTGAGACATGTGAAATGCCTGCCAAAGTGAGCAGAGAGAAAATAATGGCTAGTATTAAACATTTGACCTTGAAAGCAGCTCTGATTGAAAATAATTACCCCAAGTTTCAAAACCTTTATTTCCTGTTCTTGTGGCAATGTCCTTCTTAAGATGTAATAAATTGCCCAATCATCTTAGCATCAGATTAACTTGACTCAAGTGTTTATTTCACATTAAGCTTCTGCATTAGTGATGCACTATGAACAAGTGATATTAATTATTAGTAGGGGTCTTTAAGAAAAATAAATTTAAAAAAAATCCAGATTTCTTTGGTGGTATAGATTTTCATTGAGTTTGCCCTCAATATTCCACTGAGGCCAGGTATCATTTCAGCATATCAAAGTCTTAAAATTTAACTCTGAGTTCTCAGATGACCTCTATGATGTTTTGATATTGAATAGGTGCAAATGAATTCTCTTAGACTCCTTTATTATGTCTACCTGTGTTATCAGTGTAGTTTACATTAACATCTGGAAAATGGATAAGGGAAAATTACTGGTCTTGTTAATTATAATTAGCCGTCAGTCTTCTCAATGAGAGGTATTTTGGTCATTAAGCGAATAACATTGTCTCATAAATATTCCTTTATAAAACACTTACTTAAAAATTAATTTTAAAATTTTTGCCCTCAAGTGTATTAATGCCTCCATACCCACCATGCTCAATTTTTATGTTATGTTTTGGCAAACATTTTGCCTCAAGGATACCAGATGTAGCTTTGTAAGGTCCTTTGATTAATGCCTGTCTTGTGACATCACTGGTTGCTTTGGGCAAATTGTTCTATAAAAGGAAACCTTGCTGACATAGAAAAGAAAATTGCAACTCTGGTGTGCCATGAGATTTTAATTACAATAAACAACAATGAAATAGATTATTATAGCAGTGCAGTTATTACTCTAAAGTTGACATTGTGTCAACATCTTATTTTCATTGGATTTGCAATCAGTCTGTAGAAGCTGCCTTGAGCTGAAATAGAAATTATTTTTAAAGTCAACAACATCAAATTTAGAAGAAATTAATTTTTGTAATTTATTGTAATCAGTTGAAATATTTTAAGAGCTTTATTTCTATTTCTTACTTTCTGGTAAAAAAAAAAAAATATGTTTTGTTGCTGTCTCATTCATAACAAGCCAAGTCCTGTTGCCCTTACACAGTAAGCTTCCCTCTGGCTGTGTGCTATTTGTTTTCTGTATTGTGTGTTCCAAATGTGACAATGTGTAAAAATATTTTAAAACTCTTCTAAACTGGTCTAAGTGTTTTGTAGTCTGTATCTGCCCTGTCCTTTTGGGTCAGAGATAGCTAACAGAGACTGAAACTCTCAGTTTGGAGAAACCACATTTCCTCCCTATCTTACTATTTTAAATAGCAGTGATAATAGCAAGAGGGTTTTCTGGAGATTACAGCTGGAGAGGTGGTTGCTAAATGTGATCAAGAAGACAGGTTTTTTTGACCTTTCTTTCCTCTGTCTATCCACTTCTTGCTTTGAAAAAGGAGAACTTGCAACATAATTGATAGAGAGATTAGAGCATTTCTAAATGAAAAATAAAACTTCAGTAGGACTTGAACTAAATGCCTTTGAATACAGACACATTTTCCATTCTCCTTCACAGCACTTTGAGGTAATTGAGGAAATTTTATAGGGCCGAAATTAGTCACAAGAGAACTCTCTGTACTACTCTCTGAAAGCTAAGGAAGTGCAATGAGAGTTTTAAGGGAAAAAAAACCCAAACAAACAACAAAAACCAAACCCATATCTGGAGACGAGTTTAGGCTTGATATGCTTTAGATTTTGAGCTTACACTGAATATGTAGACTGATTCTGAACCTCTGCAGCTCAGATGAAATCAACCTTTGGCAAAATGGCAAGGAAAATGAAGAGATCTACAAAGCTCCAACTGTAAACTGCATCAGTTGCTGTAAGAAAAAACTACCCAGGAGAGAGAGAAATGCAACAGATTTCCACACCTTTCCTAGAAAATGGATATTTAAAGGATGTGAGAGGTTTGGAGACATTCCTTCCTACCAAGTGGAAACAAATCAAGCCAAAGTCTGCTTCTCTGTGATGCTTAGGAGAGGGACCACAGAGCTTCTCAAAACTGAGTCTCTTACATTTTATCATCTCTAGTGAATGGACCCAGAATAATTCAGAATAATGAGAAAAGTCACCTAAGCCTGGCCTTTACCTTCAATGCATTAACAGTATTATAGCTGCCTAACAACTAAGATAAAGAGTAAAATGTTTTCTAGTGCTTTGGCTATGTTTTAAAGTTAATCTGAAGGAGGCCTATTGAAACTGGTGTTTGTACACATGATGGAACAGCAGCCACTGTAATGACAGGCAAGAAAAAAAATGTACAAACCTCTACTCCTATTTCCAATGGTTATGCAATACTCTGTGAAATACGCCCCCTCAGGCCTTCGTTCTGCACCTTGGTGCGTTGCTTCCTTTCATGGTATACTGATAGTGCACCACTAGATGAAATGCTCCACTAATTGGGATGTGCACGTGTGACTGGTTGTCAAAAGAGAAAAAGCTACTCAGAGTTGAAGTAATTCCTTCATGCACTCCATCTATATTTACATTGTACAGATAATCTAATATCCATCCCTGCTGTGTAGACTTGCATGGCTCCATGTCTGGGGTCGGTGAGAAACTAGGATGTAGTTACTGTGAGCCCCTGTAAGCCTTTCCCTACAAATACGGAGTTGCAGGGGGTGTCTGCACAGGAAAATGACTACAAACCTCAAAGCTTTAAGCTCTCTCCCATGAGTTATATGTGCATTAGCACTGGAATGTGAGTATAAACAATACATCTTAAAAAGCTCCTATTAGTGCAAGGTAAGTACATTTTTGTTAGTTTTTTTGTTATATATATAAAATTCTGTATCTGTGATGCTGTGATTGCATGTGGTTAGGTTGACTATTATGCAATTATAAACATGGAGCCTGGCATACTTCTGCCTGTGCATATAGCTAGAGGCATCTAAACCTCTCTATATATCATTAATTTATTTGGGGTATAACAGATTCTTGTAAAACTTTTTTTTTTCTTTTTCTTTAAATGAATATTGTGGAATGTAGTTAAAACCATGATCAGCAATCTGACTCTGTTGTACCTGGGGTTTGAATATTAATATAAGTAGGGAGTTATCATAATGGAGGTTTGGTGTGACAAAAAAAAAAAAAAAAAAGAGAAATATTCTCAAAAATTTACTTTTTCCATTCCGAGAATGGTGTCTAAAATAAGAATAATTAAAACCAGAAATGTTAAATCTGTTTTAAATTTTATTAGATTACTAAAGGGCTGTTATTATTCTGTTTATTGTTGTAGGAATATTTATTGTTGATTTTTTTTCTTGGAAGTGGTTAATTTATTAAGTGCTTTCTGGCTAAGTTATGGATTAAAAGAAGGTAAAAATTGAACACCACTCTACAATTCACTTCTGCACACATGGTTTGTCTGCATGTACTGTCATCATTCTTTCATATCTGCTATTTTTCCCTCATGATGGAGAAAGTGATGTTTTAATTTCCACATCATTTCATTGTAGAACTATTACAGTTACTGAAGGAATCTCAGCAATCCATTTAATTTAATAAAAAACCAGAAAAAACAATTACAGTTCTATAGTAAGTCATAATTTTCTCTTCTGAGATGTTATTTAGTGGAGAAATCAAGCTTCTCTTTTTCTGTATATTAACCAACACTACCATGCTGACCTTTGGAACACAATTTCAGAATTTTGACATTAGTATTGGAAGGGAATTTTACAAGTACAAGTATTGATGCCCTTTTTTTTTTCTTTTTTCTTATTCAGTGAAGCACATTTTACCTGCTCATGAAATACTTCTGAATTATTTAATCTATTTTGTTTTCTTCATGGCAGGAATAGGAATTATTACAGTGATTTGACTCTCCATTGTCCCTGTCCATTGTTCCAATAGACTTCATTCTGGCTGCACCTTCTGTTTAAGCTTGCCTATAATTTAATTTTGTAGACTTCATTCCTGACACTTAAGGACATGCTTAATAACAGTGTTGTTTCTGTTCAGCATTGGTGTTGAGGGTGAAAGTTCTATGCTTGTGTGATGGGTGTGGTTGAATTTGTATTGTTAAATTTAAAAACCAATTTAACTTCAGAAAGCAAGGAGAGTTTAAAAGAATAAAAAATGTTTTAACTCACGTTAAAAAGAAAGAAAAATAAAAGGGCATTTTTGTTTTCTAATCTCCAGAGTACTCTGCAATTTGACGTTTACGTTCTTTATATTCTGAAGTCCT
Source organism: Ramphastos sulfuratus (assembly GCA_013399055.1). Classification (NCBI taxonomy): domain Eukaryota; kingdom Metazoa; phylum Chordata; class Aves; order Piciformes; family Ramphastidae; genus Ramphastos; species Ramphastos sulfuratus. The sequence goes on from WBNM01037019.1 coordinate 66,020, forward strand.
TGAGCTTTGAAAGAAAGTTTTGAAAATATGACAGTGGTATTGTCATTTCTAGAAAACACAGCACCAAACTTTTCCAAATATTAGTGCCTAATTACAGTCAGGAACAATAGGACTGATTTGTTACTGTTTGCTTCCCAATTGCCAGTGCTGACATCTCAGAAAGAAAACAAAATGAGCAAGCTACCCAACATTAATCATGTCATGTTGTTATCAGATTTGGGTATGAAGGATATTCTTTCTTTCTCCTATTCATTTTCTGTAATGATCATTACTTCATGTTTCACTGTGTCGTGATTGCCTCCCTGCTACCTTTGCAAGCTGATCCAAGCAGCTGGGCTGGGCTGGCTCATGGGCCAGAGATGATTAACTACAAAGGCCATTCAAGTCAGTGGCCCAAACCTTCTCTGCTGCTTCTAATCTGGCTTCCTCTGAAAGGCAGGAAGCATTCATCAACCTCTAGGCTTCTGACTGTTCCACGATTTCACCTGTGTTTTGCCCTAGAAGAAAAGGTCAAAGTATTTTGCTCTCCAGAAAGTCTCCTGAAGGGCTTCCAGTTTACGTAAAGCACATTGCACTGAATTTGCTCTGCAGAGCAGGGTCACAAGTGGAGGCAGAAGAGGACTATTGTTTTATTTCATATAGGAAAACAGTAGTTTCATAATTAATACAGTGCATAAAAATGTATAAATTCAAGTAACCTTTAAGTTTTATGTTGATTAATTCCCATATCTGTGTATGCTGTATGTTTTGAATTATTTTCTGAGGAAAATTTTACACGTGGCACTTTCAAGTGATAGGCTTGAACAAGTAATGAAACATGCTAGCATGGTCTTTGTGAATTCCAAGCCTAAACATTCATTATCACATAGAAAATGATGACAGAAAACACTAAAAGAGCATCTAGGATTAGTTTTATAGTTTGTTGTGTATATATGTTAAGATAAAAGCATATTGAAACAGGAAAAGCAGGAATAATTCGTGGAAGGTTTTCCCAGTCCTCTCAAGAATAGTAGCCTTCCCGAATAAATAAATGACTACATAAATGACTACAGCTTTCAACTGGATTTTGTTCCCAATTAATCCTTGCATATTGACACTGCAATCTCAAGTTACAATATTGAAGCATGACCAGTTCTGTAATTAAGAGCAAGCTTTAGCACATGTGATATTCTCCTATGAGCAAACTTTCTAATGACAACAAATCCACTGCTGAAACTGTTAATCATATGTTAATGTACTGAATTTTCTTCTTTTTTTTTTCTTATCAGCATTATGCTAAAGTTATAGAAAATTAATCTAAATGGATATTAACCTTTTCAATTCGTTGCTTTAGGGTGACCATATAAATGCATAAGCTTTTCTCTGCCACCCCATTATTACATTGTATCTCGCTAAAGTAAATATTTATGGAGCAGATTGGTGTGACTTCCAACCTTCAGACTCAAAGCTGTATCTGAATTCTGACTGCATCAGTCAATGAAAGTAATGATGATGCTACTGCCTCTCTGTAAGATCTGTGCCTATACTGGTAATTATAATGGCAGCCTTATGCTGTTACAGTTGAGGTGCTGTCACCAATCCCATTATTGAAATACAAATTTTAAGAGGTTAATAATTTACCTATAAAATACACATTTATGTCATAGTAGTGTAATTAAGAGTGAATACAAGGAGGTGAAGACTAGGTGTTTCTACTGACCACTGTTTGAGGTAGTATCCAGTCTGCCTAATTTAATCATCTTTTTCCTAAAGCACCTTATGAAGACCTCCATGAAGTACATACTTCCATGAATCATGATGGACAGGGGAGTCGAGTGCACCTTCAGCAAGTTTGCAGATGACAACAAGCTGTGTGGCACAGTAGACTTGCTAGAGGGCAGGGATGCCATCCAGAGGGACCTGGACAGGCTGGAGAGGTAGGCCCAAGCCAACCTCATGGCATTCAACAAGGCCAAGTGCAAGGTCCTGCATCTGCGTAGGCACAATTCCAAGCACAAATCCAGGCTGGGTGGTGAATGGTTGGAGAGCAGNGCTCTGCAGACCTTCAGAGGGTCATTTTGTTTCCTGTGAATAATAACCCACTGTCTACCTTTCATAAGACCTACCCTTTCCCACTGGCTTCAGAGGCAATGTGTGAGGCCTGGTTGGGGTACAGCTACCTGCAGCACCCTAGAACATTTTGATTACTTCTATGTTACATACTGTCTATTTAGAGCATTTCAATCTGGAAATGAAGCTGTTTATTACTTAGACCTGTATTACTGGACCTTCTTGTGTCTTCAGGAGGCAGGATTTATCTTCTTCAGTCTTAGATGTCTGAAAATTAGTAATTTAATCTAAGCCAATTGCTTAAACTCCTATAGTCAGTGGAAGACTGCTGGTTTTTCTCATCTTAGGTATCAATTTTAGATGGGAAAGAATGTTTTCCAAAGATGTCTATTTCTCTCCAGTAACAAAACAGATAGTAATAATAATTAAAAAGGAGTGTACATTATTATGCTAAATGTAGACATCTAACCTATAGAACCATAAATTAGGGAAAAATCATTCATCTCTTGTACTATAAAGACTGAGTTACAATCTCGAGAGTCGTAAGTTTAGGAGTTTTAGTTTTTACTGCTAAAGAACACTAAAATAGTTTCATACATATGTGTTAAATGAAAAATTCTTAGTTTGTACTGCTAAAGAACATTAAAACAGTTTCATACATATGTGTTAAATGAAAAATTCTTATGTCAGATAAGAACCAGGGCAATGCCAGCCCAGGTGAAGCAACATCTCCATGCAAAAGAATAGAAATTTCTTTCAAAGGAGTGACATATTCATGTATACATGCACCAACAAAGATATGTAAATACCCGAATATTTATGGGGAGGCTTGAATAAATATTTTGATATATTGCATTGTGCTTTCCTCCCTTTGGCATGATAAAGCTATACTCTCACTTTTACATGAATAGGCACTTCATAATAGGTGAAGGTAATTATGAAACTATTCAAGTCACATCTGAATTTGGGATAGTCCATAATATGTTGTTATTGCTTTTCATTAATACTTATTATGACATGATTATTTATTAAGTATTTTGTTTACCGCTTATATACTGTTGATAGCAGTTGATAATCATTGTTATTTGATTATTATTATATTGATTACAATCTTTAAAGGAATTCTATTAGCTGTAGGGGTTGCATGGTGTTAAGTGCATTGTGCAAATGGCTAACAGCATATTCAAAAAGTGCTGGGCACAAGGGCTTTGCATTCTTTTATTCCTCTCTCAGGAGAGTGAAGTGACTGTTTTAATGTTAGAAGATGTATTTCAGTTTATCCTGCTTTTCATTAACTAGAGTGCCACTGCCTAGTAGCTTTGAAATAGTTCTAGAACAAAATGGTTTTATTGCTTGTGGTCACTCCTCCTTCATGACAAACTTATATTCACAAAATTTTTGAACAGCATGGATAAAAGAAGCATTTGCCTTTGTGAATGCTAACCATATGGAAATTCACTTCTAGCTAAAAGTCTTTTACCCACTGAGTGTCTACTAAATTTTGTAAATCAGATAAAGTGATACATCCATGATCATCTATGTTGGATTGTCTGAAAATAAGGACTTGTATTAGCGGTGTGGATCTTGAATTACTGCTGTCTCATACCCAGGAAACACTGGGAATTACTTCTTATCAAAAATAAATAACATTTTGTTTGAGCAAAAGTTTGAAATTTTGTTTGAAACAGAAGATTAACTCAAGGAGAATGCTGTAAAAATGCAATGATAATTCTATGCTTTTAACCAAGACTAAGGTGGGCATAAACTACCTTTTGATAATTTGTTCTGATTATCTGTTAATATAGGAAAATGCAAATCAATTTATAAAAATATGTTACAATTCTGTACACTTTTTTTTTTTTGCAGGAAGGCTTCTAAGAAGATATCATATTTTAGAACAGTTTTAGTGTAACAAAGGGAATCTCTTTTACATCTGATGCAAAATTAATGGATTAGTCAGAATGAAAAAATAGTATTCTGCACATATTATTTGAAGATATTAATGCAATTTTGAACTATTTTAGTGAGCATTTTGAATATATGCATTCATTTGTCCTTGATTGCTAGTTCATGGTGACCTTTATGAAAGCAGCTTTCGTAGTGGAAATGATTATTTTCTATAAACTAATGGTTTGATAACTTTTTTTCAGCACCCTATCAAACCTGTTTTAGCTATTAAAAAACTAATTCAACATGCAGAATGATTCATCATTCTATTCTGGTTTCTCTTGTTTAATAGATATAGATGATTTTGACCTTGCTACCACATATTCTTCATTTTCCAGGAATAATGTAATAATGAAAACATGTGTTTCAAAACTAGCTGCCAATCCTGCACTTACCTTCCTATCTTTAGACATCTAACTCTAGTCTTTGGAAGGTTGGTTACCCTTGTTTCCTACTCTGGTGAAGAGAGAGAAACAAAAAGGTCTAAAGCATAATTTATACTGTAACTGTGCTGTCAGAGACTGAGAAAAACAAACTGTCCCAATATCTCAACATTACTGGAAAAACCTGTTATTTGAGCTAAGCTTCTGAGAAATGTGAGATGGGTGTCCTCTTTACACTGACCTTCCCAACTCCTCCACGCATGAGCTCAGACCCTAGCATGCACACCATTGACCAGACAAGGGGCCAAGACTGGAGGATGCAGGGTGAGCTTATGGATGCTGTCTTGGGGCAACCTGCCTGACTGCACAGCTTGCATGGACAAAAGGACCACCATTCTGGACCACCAAGCTGGACTACCAAGCTAATGTCACCCAGCACACACAGGAGGAGGAGGAGGCTTCGTGTTTTGGAACGTGGTGTTCATTTCAACCTAACCACAGACTGGCAGCTTCCTGTTTCTCAACACTTGGATAATTTCAAAGAAGTCAAGCCTGAGTAAGGGGGCTCAGCTCTGGAAACCACCCCCCTCTCCTAGCGATGGCAATGAGCATGCACAGCACCACTGGGTGGTGGTATGGCTAAACAAATCACTCTTGGAAAATGCTAAATGATTCCCAGAAGAAAATGCATATTCAGTGAGGCAGTTGGATAAAAGGAGATCACCAACCCCTGAACAGGACATTCACCCACCCACTCTGCAGACAGACTTTTGGAATGCCAATTCTCCTCTCTTTGTGGAGGCATTTCTTTCTTTTCTTTCTCTTTTCTCCCTCTTCTCTTACTCTCTCCCTCTCCCCATCCTTACCCTCTTGTGTGTAAGTTGTGTAAGTACAATAAAAGCTAGCATATGCATTTGACACTGTTTGTGTCTTAATTCTGTTACCAAGAATCCACCCTCCTGCAACTGGAATTTTCCAGTTTGGGATATGTGCCAAATCACTCCTTGAGGTGAATGTCTTTGTACTACCTACATAGTTCTTGTCTTGTACTGTTTACCACTGACAATTTTGTAAAACTTTTGCAGCTGGCCCACAGAAATTTTGATGGTGCCTATGAAGTAAATTACTTTCTTGTTTCCAGATGGAAAATTGCATTTAATGAAAATTAAATATGTTATATAGGTAGACTTGTATGTAATCTAATCTTAGAGAGTCTCTTGAGCTAATAAAGCAAATGAACAGGTTTAAAGACGTGACTTTTCTGATGATGTACAATTCATACCTGAGGAATATTTGGAAACCTCTGCTCCTTATAATCCTCTAAAGTGAAAGACTGCCAAAGTTGACTGCTTTGGCAACATTCCTGATGAAATTTTAAACACATGATATTGCTAAATACTAAGTTGGAGGTAAATTCTGCAGCCTGTGGAGTACATTTGGGAACTGCAGGGAGACTAAAATACCCTTGAAAATAAAGATTTTAAAAGTCATGTATGTACAGAGGGAGTAAGTATTTAATAGGTCTGTTTCTTTAGTACACAGAATTCTCACAAATCTGATTAGTCCTGAGTGCAACCCATTAGGTATATGATGTCACCTTGGCTTAGATATATTTTCCTCAGCTTTAGCAATGTGACATTCAAATGTCTAAGTCTAAGCTTGAAATCCAAATTATTTTTTATTGTTTATTTTTTTGGATGAAATGCTCTTTACTTTTACCTGTTTTCTTTATTATAGAAGTGTCCAGATTAGATTTGGATTAATAACTTTAAAGAGATTGAATTAGGATAAATGAATGCTATATATCTTTTCAGGCAGGATAAATTGCCAGTGAAGCTCTGAACTTCTGAACACAGTTATTTCCCAAAATTTCTTTGTGACTCTTCTGGAAAGCTCCAGATGACAATATACTGGACAGTTCATCTGTATTCTATCTATAAAATCAATTAGCTTTTGTAATAGCACAGTCTTGCTGTCTCTGGAGGAGTCTTTTTGTTGTTGGTGGTGAGGCACTGGCACAGGTTGCCCAGGGAGGTTGTGGCTGCTCCCTCCCTGGAGGTGTTCAAGGCCAGGTTGGACGAGGCCTTGAGTGCCCTGTACTAGTGGGAGGTGTCCCTGCCTATGGCATGGGGTTGGAACTAGATGATCTTTGAGGTCTCTTCCAACCTTACCATTCAAAATTTGCATTTATGATAACAAGCAAACATTTTTTTTTCACTTTAAATTGTAGATTTGTTTTAAACTTCAGTAACCATTTTGAGGTGCTTTTTTTTTTTTTTCACAGTCTTAGGATCACAACAAACATTGGTGACATCAGTGGTATTTCTCAGTCTTTTTGCACTTATTTTCCTAAGTGGCGATTTATAGAGCACAGTTCTATATTTATTATAGGCTTCTTTTTCACCACATTAGGGATTTTAATGCAGAAAACTCTTGTATTTCATAAATGGAATGATGGAGAATTGGACAGTTTTGATCTTTGCGCCACTGCATATTTTGGCTACATTTAATGCTGTTTACAGACCACAGGGCATTTGTAGAACAGGACACAGGGATAGAGCATTCATTCAATTAAAGAGAGCTGCAAGGTCAAAATGTCCTATCCTTTTTACTTTTTTGGACATATTTCAAGTGTTAATATTTTAATTGTAATTTTTTAAGATTAATGTGTAGTCATAATGTATATATTTCATAACTCTACTCAATAGATTTACAACAAACATGAAAAAATAAATAATATATTCAGAGAATAATACTCATAGCTTATATTTTATATATAAATAATAAAAATGATTTATAGATACCTAGAATATTTTTGGACCTGTTAGTAGTAAGGTTTTGGTTATCCTAATTTTATTTTACAGATCTCACACATAATTACATTGATGTTATAACAGGCATGCACACCAAATAGTGTCATAATATGCAGAAAAAAATGACAATTGAAGCTGCATGTCTGAGAGACCTTTTTTCTCCAAAGTGGCCTTAATCCATGTATAGCAAAATCAATCAGAGGTTTCTACAGCCCGTGAAAAAACTGACTAGCTACACAATCAATAACATAGGATAGGGTTTCTGGTGGTGCTTCCCCAAGGTTATGTTACTGCCTCTTAGTCTGAGTGCCCTGAAATGCATTTTGTTTTCTGCAAACACTGAAATGAATTTTCCTTACACAAGTTGTGATGGGTATTTTGAGAAGGCAAGAATCTAGTTTTTGGTATGCATATTCAAAGTGCTTTTGCAAACTATAGACACACTATGTCCCTGTTTGGTTACACCATGATGATTAGTCCCTGTATTGTTCTGTTCCTCCTGAAACTTTTAAAAAGAATAATCATAGGTAAACCAGAAAGTGAAACTGTAATTTAAGGTACCTTTTGAGCCAGTACTGCTATGAGTTCTTCACCTCTTCTCTGATATTCCTGCCTTTGCCTTGTGTTGCCACATGGTGCAGGCTGTGCAGCAAGCTAGACTGCAGGGCTCAGCTGCGCAGATCACTTCTACGGAGGCATCCGGTTAATAAATGCTTGTAGTGATGAAATTGAGGGACTGATCTGTAAGCAGAAATTCAGTGACTGTAGCAAGGGAACAAAAAAGGATTACAGATGTGGAGCATTTTTCATAAGTGTCAGTTTAACTTTTCTGTTAAATTGTGTCCTAGGATGTTTATACTTACAGAAAACACACTTTGCATCCCATGTAAAGGTAATTGGTGTGAATATTTACATCCCTGAGGATGTCTGACTGAGTAGCTGATTTTATGAAGACACTGTACTTACAGACATCACTTCAGGTAATTCATTCTTAATTTCTTCATCAAAGAGCAGAAACATGAAAATCCTGTCTTCCAGTCCATAGAGAAGGTGTTTAATCCTTCACAATGAATACATTAAAAATTAGCATACAGCTGTGGAGTTTTTTGTCTTTGTTTTACTTCTTCAAATCATGTCTGTGCTGGTAATGACTGAAAGCTGCAAGTTCATGATGGCTATTAGTGAAAAAATGAGTTGAAGATCTCAGTCTAGCAGAAGCAGTAATTGATTTAGAAACCAAATATGCTGCCACTCTTTTAGTGTCAGTCTTGTCAGAGAGCTACATGCTTATTCACAGAGCAGCCTGGAAAAATCTGTCTGTACCGCAGAACTTGTTCAGGGGCTGAACTCTCTGTGCAGTACAGCCTGTCTTGTGCAGAGACTGTACCTACTTTTGGAAAAAAATAACTCTTAACTCTCAGAGCCCAATGTTGTCTTCAGGATTGCTTAAATGAGTGAAACCACTTCAGAGACCTATATAGTCTTTCTAGTCAGGGTGCACTTGAACTAGGGAAACTAACCCTATGAAACACACTACTGCATTTGGTAGTTACTGAGGAGAGCACTTTTCCTCGCAGAAAATTATGGTCTTATCATTTTGAAAATGTTCTCCATTTAACAAGTCCAGACTGAGAAAACGATACAGATTTCAACTGTCTACCAGCTCTAGAATCTTCTTGCACCCACATAGCTAATATTTTGGGCATACTTCCATTCAAATCATGGTGTGTGAGAAAGGCAACAATTCTCATTCTGTATAGTTTGCCCAGAGGTTTTTTTTTTTGTTTGGGTTGGTGGGTTTTTGGGTGTTTTTGTTGTTGTTGTTTGTTTGTTTTTTGTTTTTGTTTTCCAAAGGGAACAGTTGTCATTGTCACAGTTGTGAGCTGTGTGCTTGATAGCACCTTATGTCAGACTCTGGGATGGAATTTTGTGAGGTTTGTTATTTTTCTTTCGTGGCAAAGTAGTGCTCTGATTTTAGGATACACAGTATTACAACTTCATTTGGCTGTCAAATGCAACCCCTATGAGAAATTATGGCAATATTCAAGTCCCTGCATGCATCATTTTAGGTTATACTTTCGAGTTTAATTAATGATTTCTTACAAGTCTGCTTATGCGAATCATCCTCTTTTTGCATCTTAGGAGCAAGGGCAGTTTATAGGTTTTCCCAGTCCTCGTAAGTAGACAGATGTAGTGCAATAGATTACAAAATAATATTTGGATATATGGGCCTCAAAACCACTGCAGTCTGAGGGGAACTCATATCTGGGACTTATCTTCTCTTACCTTATTAAATAGTTCATACTGAAAGAAACAAAGGACTTTGAGCATGCTGCTGATATTCACCTATTAGAAGGTATAACACAGTCTCTCTCTAGATATTACTCAGTATGAATTATGATATGAAAACAGGTCATAGAATCATAGAATGGTCTGGGTTGGAAGGGACCTCCAAAGGTCATCTAGTCCAATGCCCTCTCCAGTAAGCAGGGACAGGTCTAGAGCCCGGTCGAGCTTCACCTTGGATATCTCTATCAATGGGGCCTCAACCACCTTCCTGGGCAACCTGTTCCACTGTTGCCCTCTTGTTCCACTACCCTCTTGTTAAAGAACTTCTTCCTAATATCCAATATAAATCTGCTCTTCTCTAGTTTGAAGCCATTGCCCCTTGTCCTGTCACCACAGGTCTTTGCAAAGAGTATCTCTCAATCCTTTTTGTAGGCCCCCTTCAGGTACTGAAAGGCTGCTATTAGATACTCCCGGAGCCTTCTCTTCTCCAGGTTGAACAACTCCAGCTCCCTCAACCTATCCTTGTAGCAGAGGTGGTCCATATTTCTGGTTTACTAGAGCTTAACAAAGTTTATTTAAACTAAAGTGGCAAACCTCAAGACTGGAGAGATATTTTAAATTTTACAATGTGCATAATGGAAATCGAGGAAAAAAAGATGGAAAATTGATTTCCAAATCTTCCAGTAAAATACATTATAACATCCAGAAAGATCTATTTATCAATTATTGCTCCATATTCTTTGTGATTACTGTAAAATGATAAGCTTTATAACTTTTTTCTTTATCTCTCTCATCTGTTTTTGTTTGTTTGTTTTTTCTAAGGCAATATACCTGAGAGAAATAGAGATGGGAGAGCAAACTATACATAACAGATGTTAATCACATTACTTACTGCATGACTGGAATGACAATGAATATTACAATGGTCTGAATGATGTTAGATATGGGATCTATACAAAATAGAAGAACAGTAAAGAAGATTAAACTTGTGAATGAGGAAATGTATTAAAATTTCTCCAAAACTGGCAATCAGATCACTGTTATTTTTTTTTCTATTTTTTGTTGGTTTTATTTGTTTGGGTTTTTTTTTTTTTTTTGGTTGTTGTTGCTTTTCTTTTGTTTGGTCTTTTTTTTTTCCTGTGAATGCAAGATTATACACCTACTATGGTGGATTTTTTATTTGATTTTTTTTTTTAAATTTATTTTTGTTCCTTACCATTAATAACTTTTGAAAAACCTGAAAGAAAAACTGAAAATATTTTTTTCTGGAAAGGAAACAGAGTTGACTTTGTTGGATTTTTTTTTGTTGTTTTGAGGTTTTTTTGAGGGTTTACATACTAGACAGAAATAAACAGATTGTTCTTTCAGAGAAGGAAATAAAGCTGCCTAAAAGGATCAAGATGAAATTATCTACCTTTTTTCTTTCCCTGCAGGTTTACTTGACAAAGTATGGAGAGAAGGAGAAGGGTGAAGATCTCACAATAGCACATCTTCCAGGTCTTGCAGCCAGTCTGTGCAGCTACTGCCAGAAGTCCAGGCCTAGTAATAAAGTACATATTACAACATGATATAATTTATGCAAAATTAATATAAATTTATCATCTTTATATTAATATTTATTAACTGTGAAAAATACTCATTATCATTAAATCTCACCAGAAAACTTATTTACAAGTTTCAAACACGGGATTGTGGGTATTTACACACAGAGAAACAGGCAATTTAAACAGGAAAAACTAGCAAAACACAAACAATTTAAATTGTTGGAAAGAGAATCTTGCAGTCAATATGTCGCTTACCCTCTAGGGAGACTCGAGAAGCTTCTTTCTGCTGAAGCAGAAGGCACAATCAGTTTACAGAGCCAAATCAGAACTTTAGTTACAAAGAGGCCTTTTAGAGTATTTACTCACAAACTAGTATCTCTGGATTTCCAGGGCTGCATTATAGTCCCAGACAATTCTCAAAGCATGTGGAGGGGTTCTGTTTGTGATACGGTAGCTGTAAGAGTCTTTGAACTCTAGCAGGACACTGGAGTTTTAGTACGGTCTCTGACCTGGTCTTGATTCCTTCCAGGGCAGATTGTGTGCAGGCAGACATGATGTCTTGCTGGTGTCTAATTCTTGCCTACAATGTGGAGGCACTTACTGCCTTTCCTTGGTAAACTGCGGCATGGCAGTTTCCAGGTGGACAAGCTTGAAACATCAAAGCAAAGCTGGTCTGAAACATGGCAACAGCATGGCAAGGCAAAGTAGAGCAGTGAATTGGTTGTGGGAATTAATGAGGCAGGAATTATAAAATATGTAGTTATTTTATTTCCAGAAACCCTCACCCACAACTATATACACATTAGTTAGATGGGGTTCAAAACTTGGTCAGGAAAATCTTCACAAGGATGCTTATAGGGAATTTAGTAATTCGGGAAAATCAGAAAGTTGGAAAAGGTTTGCTACAAAATTAGCTTTGCTGCACTTACAAATAAAGGCAGCCTGGAGCCCTAGGGAACATCTGTGGTACTCATGGTGGCGGAGTGGGAATTTGGAGATGGTCCCTTGACTTCTTTTGTGGCAGTCTTTTGCGGCAGTGTCTGGAACTGCAGATTGTAATCCAGCGGTGGATCAATGCGGCACAGGACCCAAAGCGAGTAAACCCGCCACAGTCCAAACTGACTGCAGACACGGCTGCCATGGGCAAAGATCATGGGGCAGCACAGGCCAAAGCTCAGGCTGCTCGGCAGTGTACCCACAAATGGCGTCGGTTTACAGCAGAGGCGGGTCCCTGCAACAGGCAGGCAGGATGCAGCAGTCCAAAAGTGGGGACTGTGCACTTTCTCCTCAGCGTTCTTCCAGATGCCCCTCAAGGTCCGACTCAAGGACTGACTTGAGGTCTGAGTCAAGGTCCGAGTCCAAGTCCCAGCCAAAGTCCCTCTCAAAGTCCGTCCCAAAGTCCCCCTAGATAATGTGTCCCATTGCCATATATATATGCTGGGGTGATTTGCTCTCTCCCCGTTCAAGCCAGTAGGGGTGAGGTAAGGTAAGGGGTGAGGTAAGGTACTTGGCACCTACTTCTTTCACATTCCAAACCCCTGGAGCCAGAGGTGGTGGTGGAGGGAGCAAAATAGTTTTGCACCCCATTCACATCTCCACTGGGGCAGGGACTTAAGTGTGCCCTGC
>WBNM01037022.1:5338-16546 GCA_013399055.1 Ramphastos sulfuratus
CCACCATCCAGCCAATTCCTTATCCAGCAGTGCTCCACCCATCCAGTCCATGTTTTTCCAGTTTGGTGACCAGTCCCTTTAAATCCTTCTACTCCAATAATCTCTATTTCTGATTATCTTATGCATAAATACCACCTGGGATTTTTCAAAGCAAAACCTCATTTTCTTATTTCTGCAAGGCTTCATGACATGCCTTTTCCCAGTGATGTTGAGATGAGGATTTATATGACATTTCCAGTTCTAAGAGTGACTTGATTTTCCTCTTCAATCACTGCAGGTACTTTGGCTTCTTTGAAACATTCCCTTTCGTGGCTCAGTTCAATAAATATATTTAAGCACAGGCTTAATCTTCAGAAAAGTAAGATACATAAACACATTATGTTAATACGAATGCACACCCTAAAGCTAATGTCTCATCTTGACTTCAAAAGACCAGAGTCCAGGTACTTTCAGAGAGGCAATGTATTTCGTTTAATAATAATCATGTTTATTTATATTTCCCCAATGTTTAAGATGCTATAATAGCCAAAACTACTTCCATTTAGCTATTTCCTCAACTCATATCAGAATGACAAAAAAAAAAAGCTGTGGTGGCTTTGAGAAAGCTTTCTCCTTCCATTTGATAAAGAGTTCTTTGCAAGCCCTGTAAATATTGTATAAAATAGTCTGTGCTGGTGAAATTACTTGGCAAAGCCTGATGTTCCATGACCATTGTTCCTGCAGTACATCTGGAGATTAGGAAATTCAGCAGTCAGCATCTGATTAGCCATGCTCAATGATCATGAGCAGCAGCCTTAGGAATATAGAGCTGCTAACTCAGTCTTGTCTTCATCATCACATAAACATACCCCACAAGGTTTCCCCATCTACAGTCTATCTGTTTTCAGTGAACCTGATGGCAAAGCATCCATCGGACTCTTGCGTCACCTCTATGGTGACAGAGGACCACTTCTTGATCTGCTGGATGCAAATTTATAACTTTCCCAGAATGGTCTTGTGCTGGTTTGAGGTTAATTGGAATATTTTAATGAGGCTGCAAAAAGAAAACAATGGTGATGTCCATTTCACTCATAGGTTTGCTGAGATGTTACAAGCAGAACACAAACAGAGATATTAGTCTCTCCCTGGCTTCTGCTGTATTGACTACTTCTGCCTGACCCTGCACATAACCCAGCTAATCATCCTGCTTCTAACCCCCTCACTGATTCTTCCAACTCACCTTGCACATAAGGCAGACTCTGGGATAAGGGAGGGGAGTGAAAAGAAGGTGGAAGGGTGATTTGGAGTCTCTCCTGGGCACTCTGACTGCTGGGAGGGGGATTGTGCTTCTGTATTACTTTAAACTTGTTTATAAATTAATCTGGGGGGGACAGGGGGGTCTGGGATGATGAAAAGCTCAACATGAGCCTGNCCTGTACTAGTGGGAGGTGTCCCTGCTATACTGTGATACTGTGTGATACTGTGGAACTGGATGAGCTTTGAGGTCCCTTCCAACCTTACCATACTGTGATTCTATAACTGTATATATTTGTAAATAATTGTAATAGATTGTAAATATCTGCTTGTACATTGTGCTAAGCTGTGAATATAAAGTTTCATTCCTTAACTTCCAGTTGGCTGAGTCTAGTCTGGGGGAATTCATTGTGGGAAGGGGGGCAGGTAACTCCCAGAACCACTACAGGTCTATAAATCTGGCTGGTAATGAGGTGAGGGCTCCTTTTCAAGATATGAAAAAATTCATTTTAGATTAGAAAAGTTTAGTTTATATTACAGTACATTGTTCAGTATAAAATGCATTGCTTTCATTGTAAATTCCCTTGGTATTTTTGTAGAAATATCCAAAAGTTGCATTTTGCTACTTTTCTTAAGCCTGTTGTGTTGCCTAAAAATCAGATAAGCAGTAAAATAAATTTTCTTTAGCAATAAAGATGATGGGAATCTCCCAAAATCCACCTTGTAGTGAAGCTAGTTTTTTAATAGAAGTATTTTATATCTTCTATAAATATCAATTTTTTATTAGATCAGGGTAAGAAATTGCTTTTCTTTTTTTCTCAAAAAAAGAGACAAACAGACAATAAAACCCAAACCATAAATTGCAAAAGGGCAAACAAACTAAAAAAAGAAAAAATAAAAACCAACCCAAACAACATCCTTCTCAGAAAAAAAAAAAAAATAAGAGGGAACTACCAATCTATGTTTTCATTTAAAATATGTCTTGCAGTATCAGTGCATAAACCAAAGGATTTGAATTACACTTAAAGTGCTTTGGTGTTGTAAGCACTTTGAGTAGCTCTTCAGAATGTGGTGAAGTGAAAACATACACCAACTGAGTGCTGGGCTGCANAGAGATAGAAACAGTTGTCCATGACAACTATTAAAACCATTTAAATTAAATCCCTGTATGTTACATGCTAGGACAAGCCCCACTAGTCTAAATACTGAAACAGAGCAGTAGTTAATGGAAATGTATGAAAAGTGATCACACAATATTGCAAATGAAAACATTATTAATCAGCTGCATGAGTGAACAACATAAAGCACTTGAGAATGTTTTAGGAAAAGTTCATTATTGATGCTAAAGGCTGAAAACTTTAGGAAAAATGTTATCTCCTCTCTTCTATAATGAAAGTATCTCCAGTGACAGCAATGCAATGTGAAGCTCATCTGTGAGCATAATGCTGTCTCTCTGGAAAAGAATGGAATAGTCACTTCATGTGATCCCATAGAGATAAGGAAACAAGAATTGTGAAATCATTTGCTGTGGAGGCTGGCATTTTATTAACCCCTGCTCCTTGGTGTTTAACAGCACCTGAGACAGAAGAGTTCCTAATTGCTGCGGAAAGCATTGAACGTCCTTTACATCTCTGGTGGCAGTGTCCTTCTTTCACTGTTATTTTCCTGCCTGTTTAAGAGATCATAGCCTCAAAACAGAATTATAAATAACTTCTTGGCATAATTTCCTAATTAACCAACTCTTTGCTTCACTAAAAATGACATTAACACTTTCCTGGAAGTAAACTAAACATATTTATTCAACATCACCATTGGGACTTCGTCAACATAAATGTTACATGTATGCTAGGCACAGATCTTGCATTGCTCAAAACAAAGGAGCACTATGAACTTTAATAGAAGCACATCCTAAACCACAGGTGTAGAAAAGGGAAGTTGATTCAGCACCAAAACAATCAGCATGCATCACAAGTAACATATTTTATCTATTAAAGCTGCTGTAGATTCTCTGCTCTGACTGAAAACGATGGCTTTCTAGGGAGGTTCTCTGTCTCTGCACAAATAGTTCTCCAAATTCAGACTGGAAGCACAGAATGACAGGGGTTGAAAGTGACCTCTGGAGATCAGTGTAGTTCACCCTTCCTATTGAAACAGGTTCACTGAAAGCAGGTTGCACAGGATTGTATCCAGATAGGTCTTGAACATCTCCAGGGAAAGATGAGTCCACGGCCTCTCAGGGCAGCTTTTTCCAGCACTCTGTGACCCTCAAAGTAAAGAAGTCTTTCCTTATGTTCAGATAGAATTTCCTGTTTTCCAGTTTGTGCTCATTGCCCTTCATCTTGTCACTGGGCACCACTGTAAAGTACCTGGCCTCATTCTCTTGACACCCGCCCTTTAGATATTTGTAAGCACTGTTAAGATTCCTACTCAGTCATCTCTTCTTTGAGCTAAAGAGCTCTAGGTATTTCAGCCTCTCCTAAGAGAGGTGCTCCAGTCTTCTTTGTAGCCTTCCACTCAACTGTACAGTAATAGTAAAGGTTAAAGCTAAAGTAACCTTAATTTCTTAAATAAATTAGTGTGTGGAAAGGAGAAATTAAAGTGAACATCAAGCTTTTGTCTACCACTAGTTGAAAATTGCATCTATTTTCTCTCTGTTTGTAAGGCAAGTTGCTTTCTAATTTCCTACTGCTGCAGAGGGAAAAGGAAATTACCTTCTCTAGAAGCTGCATGAGATGCAAACCACCTTCATATGTAACCTGTATATTTACTTAGTGAGAAATGATCTTTTCTGACATGAACATACCCCCCCGCCCCTCATCCTGCCTGCTGGACATAAGTAGAGCTTTGCAGTGAATTAGATATTTGAACACAGGACACTTGGTTTTGTCTAGTTTGCAAGTGAATGATGAATGAGAGAAGATAGCAGGAAGAGTGCTTGAACACTGTATCTGAGAGTTGGATGCTGTACCTGCTTTTTCTCATATAGTACTGTTTTGGTAGGCCTAAGCAGGCCAAAATAGGCTTATACATGTCCAGGCCTGCCCAGAGATGTTTTTCTGCTCTCCCATCTTCTGTTTTGGGGAAAAGCAACTGCGGGAAAGAGGACAAAGAACCTGGAGCCACTGAGTGTAAGGACCCTGGCCCTTTGCATCCTGTGGTAAACAAGGTACACAGGCTCAGCTTGTGCCTGCCTTGTGCAAGGCTGTGTGCTGCCCAAATTTGGGTAAAGCAAGCCTAAGGCTTCACCTAATATGGTCAAGCTTGCCTAACTGCCATTCTGATTGGCGATTCTGTATCCAAAGGCACATTAATCTCAGGCTGTATGNTTAACAATAATGATGAGGGTGGTGAGAGTTCTGAATATTGAATAGTAATAAACAATATTATTCTTTTAAAATATCATCTCACATTAATTAATTACCCCTCCACTACAAGTACCAAAGCAACAGTGGGGAATTTTCTTTGATAACAGTGATCACAGATGCAACACTGATGACAGTTTGTCCATCCATCATCATATAAGCCTTTCAATTATGAATCTGCTCTGCAAAAATATTGTAGCAGTCAATGGATGATGAGACATAAAAGGTTACATAATATTAAATACTCTGGAAATAAAACAAACCATCCATTGAATTTTATTAACTTAACACTTGGAAACCCCATGAGGCAAAACATTTCATCTGGGTTGATGAAAAGCTCAACATGAGCCTGCAGTGTGCACATGCAGCCCAGACAGCAACCGAGTCCTGGGCTGCATCAAGGGAAGCGTGGCCAGCAGNTGATATATTTCCTTAGATTGTGTTTCCTAATGTGCCAGCAAAAACCTTTACAGAAGGTACTAGCCAGAAGAGACAATGATATTTTCAACAAATGTATTTGATGAGTCCCTACAAGAACATTGCAGTGATTCCTTCTTAATTGCCCTCAGACAAGTACCCCCAAATACATATGCTTGCAAGGACTCTAGAAAGGTGGTTTCCTATACCTCAGGTCTATAGCAAATCCCCAAATAGCCTCTTGCTACCCAGGAGCAAAAATGTAAGCAGATGTTGCTGCAGTTGTTACACAGAAGGTCCACAGAGGAAATGCTATAAGGAGCTGTAATTCTTCCAAGAAACACATTCCACCTCCATTTGGTATTTAAAATACATAAGGGTGCCCCAAAGATACTAACAATAGTCAAAAAGCGTTGGGGGCAAGGAGGCAGGGGCAGGAGAGAGGAGAAAGCAAACCCAAATACTTTTACTTAGGTCAACATGAAAAGGTTAGTGAAATACCATAGACTTCTGACATGCTCACAGCCAACTTCTGCTTATCACAGAGGTAAAGAAGGATTTGATAGCTACAGAAACAGAACTTAAGCAACCCCAGTTCCTTTCCAATATGTTTCTGTTAAGTCTGTCCTGACATCTCAAAGAAGCAATTCTGTAGCTGCTCTGTCTCCTAAAACTCATTATCAATAATGTTGGAAAAAACCCCACAGCATTTGACATAGTTTCTCTTTTCCAAGTGCTTCCCATAGTTAAAATGCAGTACTGAAAGAGCAGCAACAAGGGTGTATAGAGACAAATTAAGTGATGTAGTCAAAAAAGAACAGCTGCATTTTCAGTTGAGAGGGGTGTATTGTACTGAAGTCTGAGGAGGATAGTGAAGGAACTAAAGCAGGGAAGCAGTAATGGAGTAAGGCAAAGCTAAAAATTAGAGAGAAAAAGGAAAAGAATATTATCCTCTCTCCAAAAGTGCAGAAGCTCAGTAGAAAGTCCTACAAGAGCATGTGATTTTGAAAGCTGTGAATGTTTTCATGTCTTTGATTTCTAATGCATCCTCACTTAAAAAAAAATTTAAAACCTTGTCTGTTCTCTGATTTTGCTCCTTTCCAGCTACCCTGTTCCCCTATTGGAAGCACGACCCATTGCCATTGGTAATAGCAATGAGATTAAAGTTCTTTTTGCCCACAGTACTCAAGAGCTACCATCGTGGTTCTTCACAAGCTAGCTCAGATAACTGCAAGTTAGAAAAGCTTAGAAAATGCTAATTTACTCTGTTCCTATGATTTCTGTTCTCTGCTGTATCTCACTGCTGAAATCTACCTTGCCAGTCAGATTTTAATGATAAAACAAGGAATGGGATAGGCCTTTGTGTCTGTAATTCTGCCTCAGTATGACCAAGAATGGTGCAGAAGAGTGTGGACAGCTGTGCACTGTTGTCTTATACTGTGACTAAAGTGATAATAGCAAATTTAGTTTCCCTGGATGCTTCATTCTTATACTTCAGATTTAAAACAGTACTTTGCTTATAACAGCTTTGCAATATTTTCATATTCTTCATATTTGTGGCCCATGGACCTCTTAACTCCTCACTTCATATTTCTTTTCACCTTCCTGTTTTTATCAAGGTTTCTCAGGGACCCGCAATTGTTACATCTTTTTCTAATCCAGACAGAAGAGGTAGGGACTTAAATATCACTCTCAAAAGTTCTTGGTATCATAGAAAAGTAACTGCTAGTATGGATTCTTTCACTAATTTCACAAGAAAAGATTTGGGTATCCAAATTTATGATGGGGAATCACTGTTGAAGGTGTGACAAATATAGTCTGGAGACACAAAGAACTTAAGATTGAGCTTTTGCTGTGCCTAAGATGTTCCTCTATATCAGAGAATCAGAGAATCATAGAATGGCAAGGTTGGAAGGGACCTCAAGGATCATCCAGNAATCCTCTGAAGTACTTTGGCCCCTTCCCGTAAATTATTCCTTGAAAATCAACTGATTTGGGGCTATCTTTTCCTTGCAGTCTGCTTCCAGAATCTTCTTTCAATGGTAGACAGCCAATGAAACACTCAAAGAAGAGGGAGAAATATAGGAAAGCACAATAAGCCATATCAGAACAGTCTGGTTGAACAGTTCTACAATACAGTGACAACTCAGGGTAGTTTGCAATTCTAGATTCTCCAAGCCAAGCCAAAAAGCTAATTCTGGTGAAAATTAAATTGGAGGCTTTCCAGACTGAAACTAGCAGCATCTCACTTAGCTCTTCCTTTTTTCTTTTTATTATTTATTTTTAATTTAGGAAAGAATGCTGGAAAAACAGGACTGAGATGAATGGCCTGGAGCTTTAATCGTGCTTATTACTTTGGGTTTACACAATGGAGGACTTTGTACCTAGTCACTTCGTAGCACTGACAGCATCATTAATCTTCCCAGTATAAAGTGGCTAATCTACTCCAGCAGTAAGTCCATTAAAAGCTGAGTCTTTGTGTTTGGTGGTGGTTTTTTTTTTTCTTTCTTTCTCCAGAGGAGGACAAGGGCCAAGATAAGGACATTTGAGAGAGCATTTGCAAACTGTTCCCATAAGAAAGCTAATAAGGGAGTTCACAACTATGAAAGGAGAAAGGAATGGGGAAATCATAAATTCTTAAGGAAACCTTAGAGCACACAGATTAAAAAGGCTATTGCTTAGAAGATTGAAGAGTTTTAAATGGAAGTGGCTGAGGCAGAATCAAATGGATCTCCACATAAAAAAATGAGATTCTAGGAGGAGAGTTAATGATGAAGTGCCAAACTGGCAGGAAGCCAGCACTGTCCAGACTAGTTCAGTTGAGTAGGAGGGATAATGTCAGCTGACATGTAGGCAGAAAGGCCTGGGAGATGGATGACAGCTTAAACACAGGCTGGTCCAGCAGTCAAGGGAAATCTTGTTGTGATGCTTTTTCTGTCCACTGGGATTTCAGGTACTTCAAGGTAACCACTGAATCCACCTGTCAGGGAAACAGATGCAGAAAGGGCAATTTCATCAAACAAAAATACAGGAGACTGGTGACAGACCAGACATATCACCAAATGAGACAGCAGGCTGCATCCTCAGCAGTGTAACACTGAGATTAATACAGGACAACTTTACTGACATCTTCAGATCTGGCTCCAGACTTACACAGAAAATAATGAATTCAGAGTAGGGACATACAAGGATTTCCTTCCGAGTTCACAGGGGAGACCTTCATAACGAAAATCCACTGCTCTGAAAAACAGAAACTGCAGTTATTTGCTACAATTTCATCCATGGAATAGATCATAGAATCAGNTAATCACATTAAAAGGTACAAGATTTCCTTAGCAATTATTGTTAAAGAACTCTCTACAACTGGGAGCAACTTAAGCCATCAGACAGCAATCAACAACAAGTTTAAAACCTTTTATTCAGACAAGAAATGAGAAATGCAAGTCACTGTGATAATCAACATGCAACCAGCTGCCTCACTTGGATGCTGGAAGGGGTTAGAGGGCAATTCAGAAATCAGCATAATAGCAGCCAGACCAAATGTAGGAAAGCAGCTGAAGCTGAAGTTAAAGGGGATGAAATGCAAGCAAATGAAACTTTTTAATTATTTTTATCATGCTATGAAGTTGCTGTGGGATAAATAGGAGTTTCAAACTCCCTGTGCAATCTGTCTGGCATAATGGATTCCTCAAGAAGCTCAATTAGATAGAAGTTCCAGATGTAACTGAAGAATTCATAATTCCATTGAATAAGGATCTGCTTTGAAATTGCTCTGGCAATCATAATGCTGTAAAGTCAATAAATACATCTGAGGAATAGGTATTAGGCATTTTAGTGAGATGCACTGTTAAATATTGCAGGCTTCAGTGCAGAGAATAGTATAGAGAATCTAGATGAACAGGGCCAAAAAAGTCAGGCTCTGTTTATTTCTCCTTTCCCCAGCTTTGAATATATACCCTTGAATAATTACAGCTATCTCCAAGAGATGCTAAGAATCAGTAGTCTTCAAGGATTTCAAGAGTGTTGGGTTTATCCATTACTGTGGTTGGAGGAAAGTAATCTAAACAGAGAGCCAACAGACAAACCCTTCAAATACCTAATAATTTCAAATTGGACATGTTCTGAAGCACATCCTGAATTTGCTTCCTGCTGAAACAGCTTCATGGCCAGTTAGGGCAGCAATGTAATGTACAATTCCCAAGGGCCCATTTAGATTCAAGAGGAAAAGAGGTAATTTCTATTCTTACAAGCACATTATCTTCCACACATGGCTCATCTCTTGACCAAACTTTGGTCTGCTTTTCAGATGCCTACAAACCACTGTAACTTGGATTTACAATGCTCTTCTTCAAATAGAAGATGATTTGATGCTTAAATGGATGAGCAACATCCATGAGGAAAGTACAGTTTCTAATTGGTAAAATGTGTGCTCATGAGCCATCTGAGTGAGGACAGGCTGAGAGAGTTGGGGCTTTGCAGCCTGCAGAGGAGAAGGCTTCCAGGACACCTTAGAGTAGCCTAAGACACTGGCCTGAGACACTGGCACAGATTGCTAGGGAGGTTGTGGAGCACAGAATCACCCAACGTGATCTTTGATCACGTTGGGTGATTCTGTGCTCCACAACCTCCCTGGAGGTGTTCAAGGCCAGGTTGGATGAGGCCTTGAGTGACCTGTACTAGTGGGAGGTGTCCCTGCTTATGGCAGGGGGTTGGAACTAGATGATCTTTGAGGTCCCTTCCAACCTTACCATTCTATGATTCTATGATTAAATGAAATCAGTGACAAATGCAAGAATTTCACTGCAATTTGTTAGACTAAGAGTGGAAGACTTTTCCATTCCTGGGTGACATCCATACTCCTCCTGGTATGTGACAGTAGATATGATACACCTATTTTACCTAAAAAGGAACAATTTTAGGGCATTTTGACAAACATTCTTTCTTTCTTTTTATTCTTTAATTTGCTCTGTCGCTTTTGACAGCCAAGCATGACAACACAGCTTGTCAGAAGAATGTGTCTAATGGGCTAACATGGAGTATTAATCCATGGTTAATTCTCCTTATAATGGAAAGCAGTATGATATTCACTTTTGTTTTCAGAGTATTTTGGTTTTTTAAGTGTTTCAGTTTCTTAGTAAGTAGAGCTGGTGCACAGTTAAGAGACATTAAATTAATTACAAATCAAATCAACTTTTGGCAGGTAAGCATTGCATTACTTTCACATCAGTGAAATAGTAGTGAATTTTCAACCACTAAAACAGCAGCCTCTCTTCCCTGACTGCAGCATCACAGTCTGCAAATACGCAGTAACAGAATCACAGAAACATGCAGGTTGGCAAAGCCCCTCAGGATCACCAAGTCCAACCTAGAACCCTGCTCTACAANTGCCAGCAGCTCTCCAGCCACACTGCCCCAAGAAGGTCCTGCACACAAGAGATCTTTTCCCTGCAACACCTTCTTATTAAAGGGCAATTATCATGGTAATCATCTCAAAAGTAGTAAAAACCTTTTGATTGCTTCCTTTCTACGCTGCTATTTCTTCTCAATTCCCAGTGGGTTACTTAGTCAGATTTACACTGATAACCTAGCAGTGAAAGATGACTTCAGTTTCCTGGATTCTTTAATCATTTGCCAACAACAGCTTTTTTTAACAGTGTGTAAACAAATAGCAGGTCTATCCAAAGGTTAAAGTTGGAAAACTTCCTGTTTATTTCCAGAAGTCTCTGATCAGTTCTGAGCAGGAACTCTTTGTTTTAAGAGTGAGAAAGAAACAACAGCTTCAACACATTCCTCTGTGGTTCAGCTTTGCTCTCATACACAATGGGTAAGGTGCACCAACAGACAATTTCCCAGCAGGGCAAGGGAGGGGATTCTGCCCCTTTGCTCTGCTCTCCTCAGACCCCCCCTGCAGTCCTGTGTACAGTTCTGGAGCCCCCAGCACAGGAAGGACATGGAACTGTTGGAGCCAGTCCAGAGGAGGCCATGAAGATGCTGAGAGGGCTGGAGCAGCTCTACTGTGAGGACAGGCTGAGAGAGTTGGGGCTGTGCAGCCTGCAGAAGAGAAGGCTTCCAGGAGACCTTAGAGTAGCCTTCCAGGATCTGAAGGGGGCTACAGGAAGGCTGGGGAGGGACTATTGACAAGGTCTTGTAATGACAGGACAAGGGGCAATGGGTTTGAAGTGGCAGAGGGGAGATT
>WBNM01037022.1:16698-28139 GCA_013399055.1 Ramphastos sulfuratus
TGAAACTGGATGTTAGGAGGAATTTGTTTGCAGTGAGGGTGGTGAGACACTGGCACAGGTTGCCCAGGGAGGTTGTGGTTGCTCCCTCCCTGGAGTTGTTCAAGGCCAGGTTGGATGAGGCCTTGAGTGACCTGTGCTAGTGGGAGGTGTCCCTGTCTATTACAGGCAGTTGGAACTGGATGATCCTTGAGGTCCCTTCCAACCTTACCATTCTGTGATTCTATGATTCTAATGTGTTCTGTCTTTTGCTTAGAGAAAACAAAATTAAGACTGCCATGAGTTTTATGTGGCCACCAGGAAAGCATGAGGAGGTGAGTAGGATTTATACCTACTGAGGAGCCAACCAATTGTCAGATAATTCACAGGAGGCAGAGGATGGTTCAAATGACTTGCTCAAGGTGAAATGGTGAACAAATGACAGCATCAGGCAGAAGGGTCTAACACTTGCTGTCCCTTTCTATTAAAGCACTTTTCTTCAGGCATCCATTCTTGGATTAACTAGAGGTAGAATCACATCTGCACTGGAAGAACATAGGAGCAGGCTATCTGGAAGCCTTTCTGCTCCACACAAGAAAAGGAAATGACTCAGCACCATCATTCATGATCATAATCAGCCTTGGGATGTGTCAATGTGAGCGAGGATATCTTCCTCCCACAGACACAGGGTATCTTGAGAAAAAAAAAAAAAGCAGATAATTGTTTTTGACAAGGGCATGAACAACTGAAGGAGACTAACTTGAAGATTACTCTTAAAATACGACACAGACAATGTACATTTCAATGTGTATTTCAGACAACTAATGAACAGAGGAGTTGAAAAGGGAAACTTAGCAACTTTGAAATCAGGTTAAGAAATTTCAGGGATTTACTGCAACACTAAATCCATTCTTCAATAACTGCTGACAGCTTTTATTATAAATTTACTTCAAGAAGCAGATAAATCATCACCTCAACTTCTCCTTTTTTCCCTTTGCTTCCTTTATTCTCATTCTAGTTCAACGTTCATTTAAACTAAATATTTAAGCATGAAGTAACCTGTACTAGTGGGAGGTGCCCCAACATGAGGCTGCAGTGTGAGTGCAGCCCAGACAGCAACTGTGTGCTGGGCTGCAGCAAGAGCAGTGTGGGCAGCAGGGCAAGGGAGGGGATTCTGCCCCTTTGCTCTGCTCTCCTCAGACCCCACCTGGAGTCNACTGAATAGCCTAGAGGTAGGAATACTAAGCCTTTCACCTCTAGCTCAGTTAGATATATATAACAGGGATAAACAGTAACCAATATGTAATGATTCATTGACATTAAATCTGGGTTTAGAAGATACAGAATATTTTTTTTTAAAATGTTTTGTACTTTAGCAGTATTTGGTACCCAATAAACTATAGAGGAAGACAAATTAATGTGTCAGTCATTTAAAGTTGGGGCATAAAGGTAGAGATAAATGCATATTCTGGGTTTTCTCATGTAGCTTGACTTCACCATATAATTTTATCATATTCCTGAGCTTTTAATTTGCTGCTGCTGAGCAAATTGAGGTCTATGTGCATTTTTAAGGACTAGGGAAATACTATACACCAAACCAAAATCAAATTAAAATTAAGTCAGAGTCACTACCCTCAGCAATTAGGAAAACAATATCAAAAGAAACAAAGATAACAACAAACAAGCCAACAAGACAAACAAAGAAACATAAAAACCCAAACCTTGAAGGAACATGGAATTGTCCAGTGTTATAAAGACTGCAAAGATAGAGTCAAAATTAATTTTAAAATAAAGACCTTGTCAATAGTCCCTCCCCAGCCTTCCTGGAGCCCCCTGTAGATACTGGAAGGCACCTCTAAGGTCTCCTGGAAGCCTTCTCTTCTCCAGGCTGCACAGCCCCAACTCTCTCAGTCTGTCCTCACAGCAGAGCTGCTGCAGCTCTCTCAGCATCTTCATGGCCTCCTCTGGACTCACATTGATATTGATCAGAAGCTCTTTTAATGTTTCTTTCATCAACATTGTAAGATTTTGCCGCACAGACTAATTAATTAATTGTAGGAGGTCAAGGAGTTCAGCAGTAGCAGCAGTGCATGGATTCTAATGATATGAATTCCTCACTACATTTTAATCAGATGTGAGAGTATGAGAGACTTCAAAAGTGATATTTGATTTTGAGCATTTCAATTTTGGCAGTGTTGCAAGAGATCTTGTTTTAAAGATCCTGTCTCTTCACTGTGTCTCACCTTGAATATCCAGTAGGTCAGGGCTCCAAATTACCAGGCTAAAGAAATACAGGTCACAGTTTTTATCTGTATTCCTCATTGTTACACTGAGTCGTTATGATGGCTGTTAAATTCCATTACTGCTGTAATGTCAGTGTTTAATATGATTCTCCAAAGTGAACCACATGATTTTGTGTTCTTACACAGAGTGATTGCTCTTTCCCTCTACTTTTAATATTCACTTTCATAAGCCATACTACTACAGTAATAATCCTGAAGTCTCAAAAGCTGTTGCATACTAAAAATAATATTCTGTGATGCTGTTCTGCAGAATGGGATATGTAATACATCTCAGATCTCCATTATAAATGTTTCATAGAAAACATATTGCAATGCAAAATAAAGCTCACTGCATAAATTATCTGTCAGCAAAAGCTGCTCTGCAGTTTTGCTTTTAAATTATCCAAAACAAAATAGATCTCCATATTAAATTGTCAAATGATATACCCCTACCTGTAATATTAGATGGAATCATTGGTATAAAGAAAACAAATTACTCAAAACTCCTTTTTTTTTTTAACTGCTGTAGTGCAGTACAGTTTTCTGCATTTGCTTTTGTAATATTAGATGGAATCATAGAATAACAGAATCATAGAATCGTAGAATCATAGAATGGTAAGGTTGGAAGGGACCTCAAGGATCATCTAGTTCCAACTCCCTGCCATAGGCAGGGACACCTCCCACTAGCACAGGTCACTCAAGGCCTCCTCCAACNTAAAGAAAGCAAAGCACTCAAAACTCCTTCTTTTTAACTGCTCTAGTGCAGTAGTTTTCTACATTTGCACTGACATTTATTTAGTCTAGAGGATATATATGGAATAATCAATCACTTTTTGCCTGATTCATTATTTCAAAGAGGTATTTAAGCAGTAGACATTTTCAGAAGGAATGAAGGGAGCAAGCTACTGACAAACAAAAGAAAAATTGAGGTACATTATTTTTTATAGGGTTGCAGCATGGAGACTCAGAGTTTTTGTGTCCTTTTCTGCTATTGTTACAAAATGCTATATTTGAAGAACAGCTAAAGTTGTGGTTCAGTGCTGTCAATAATGTGCACTAGGTAAAAAATGAAATAATTGAATTCTAAAGATACTAAATATTCCAGTGAAGCTTTCCATTGATCTTCCATTTTCAACCTTGAGGTTGAAATAATTGAAACAAGATTCTTCATTTAGATAAATAAATTGACAACCCATCTAACAAAAAGGCAAAAATACTGCCTTTGAGCAAGGAAAACATGTGTTAGGTCATCTAAAGGGAGGATGTATTTTTTTTGTACAGACCACAGACATAAATTAAAATTAATGTCTACTTCATGCAGGTAGAAGGAATTCAGAGAGGACCAAATCATTCTAGGAGAAACTTTATTAGTTTGTGAATTTGCTTCCTAAGGAAGAGAGAAGGAAAACCTCTGGCATTGTGTTTAGATCATAAGACCAGTGAATTGTATAATGTAACACTCCAAGCCCACAGAATTACAACTGAATTACAAAGGCAAGGAAGGAAAATAGTTTCTGCTGTGCTCTGATCACCACCGAAGCCATTACAGGGAAGTAGAACATGAAGCAAACTGTTAAGGAACAGATATGGTTTTGAAATGAAGTAATTGCACAAGGCAGGAAAAGCAGTAATGGCTAAAAGTTTAACCTTACTTCACCCTTCTGTCTTTGACTACTCTTCTTCCATAAATACATTAGATGTAATGAATGACAGAGCACTGGAACAGGCTGCCCAGGGGGGTTGTGGAGGCTCCCTCTCTGGAGATACTCAAAACCCACCTGAACATGTTCCTGTGTGATCTGGTATCGGAGATCCTGCTGTGGCAGGGGAGTTGGACTAGATGAGTTTTTGAGGTCCCTTCCAGCCCCTGACACTCTGTGATTCTGCAAGTACCAAAATGGCAGTGTCATATTAATGGAAATTATCTCTATTGTTAAGTGATAGAATGAAGCTCCCCAACACAAAGGTTTCAAATTAGGTTGTTAACAGAAGTACAACTTCAGTGGTTATATTAAATTGCTTAGAAATGTCATAGTAGAGGGAAAAAATAATTAGCACAACTCAAAAAGCCTACTCAAATTATGTGGAGCTACCTTAAGTGTATAACTGGTGAGATGAAAAGTATAGAAGCAGGAATGAATTAACTAAAATGTATATAGAATCATAGAATCATAGAATGATAAGGTTGGAAGGGACCTCAAAGATCATCCAGCTCCAACCCCCTGCCATAGGCAGGGAGACCTCCCACTAGCACAGGTCACTCAAGGCCTCATCCAACCTGGCCTTGAACACCTCCAGGGAGGGAGCAGCCACAACCTCCCTGGGCAACCTGTGCCAGTGTCTCACCACCCTCACTGCAAACAACTTCCTCCTAACATCCACTTTCAATCTCCCCTCTGCCAGTTCAAACCCATTGCCCCTTGTCCTGGCATTACAAGACCTTGTCAATAGTCCCTCCCCAGCCTTCCTGGAGCCCCCTTCAGATACTGGAAGGCTACTCTAAGGTCTCCTGGAAGCCTTCTCTTCTCCAGGCTGCAGAGCCCCAACTCTTTCAGCCTGTCTTCATAGGAGAGCTGCTGCAGCCCTCTGCTTCATGGCCTCCTCTGGATTGGCTCCAACAGTTCCATGTCCTTCCTGTGCTGGGGGCTCCAGAACTGCACACAGGGCTCCAGATGGGGTCTGAGGAGAGCAGAGTAAAGGGGCAGAATCCCCTCCCTTGCCCTGCTGCCCACACTGCTCTTGAGCTTAGCTCACATTGGTAAATCAATTATTGAAAATAAAAAAGAAATTATTTTGGTAATTCTAGGCCTCTTTTCCAGTCCAAAGTTTTTGATTGGTGGGCAGCTAGATACAAAGATTCTTACCACTGA
The DNA here is from genome assembly GCA_013399055.1 of Ramphastos sulfuratus. NCBI lineage: Eukaryota > Metazoa > Chordata > Aves > Piciformes > Ramphastidae > Ramphastos > Ramphastos sulfuratus. The sequence goes on from WBNM01037022.1 coordinate 21,827, forward strand.
GACTGCCATATCTGCTGATACTAAAAAACAGAGCTTGCATAGCATCACTGAAACTTTTACTTCCTTTGGCTAAGTAAGTCTCATGAACTAGCTAGAACAGAAGGCTTCCCTGTCTTTTCTTTCCTTTTGCTTGCTTTTTCCCTTCCTCTGTCTCTCTTCTGGCCCATCCTTTGATTTTGCCTGTTATAGTTGTTTTCCTTATTTGTCTTTGCAATACTGCTGTGAGTGCCTCTTGTGTTAGAAAGGCAGCTGAAAGCCTCTCCACTGCTAAGCCACTCCAGTTCAAGAGGTTTTGGCCAAGGGGGTGCAGGAAGGCAGAACCAGCACAGATGCAATAAACCACATCCCTGGAGGTGTTTAAGAGGAGGCTGGATGAGGCACTTAGTGCCATGGGGCAGTTAATTTGAAGGGTTAGGTGATAGGTTGGACTGGATGATCTCCAGAGGTCTTTTCCAAGGTTAATTCTGTGATTCCGTGAGTTTGGTAGGGGTACAAACGCTCCTCCCCAAGCTCTCAGGCCCAGGGCTCTCAGTATTTCCATCTCACAGAGCTTCTCCAGGCCCCTCAGCAGCTTTGGAGCCTCTGCAGGACTTTCTCCAATAGTTCCCTGTCTGCTGAACTGATGAGCCCAGAACTGGAGCCCATACTGCAGATGTGGCCTCAGCAGGGCAGAGCAGAGGGGCTTCAACCTCCTGAACTCCTGAGCTTCCATGGCCTGCTGCCCACACTCTTCCTCATGCACCCCAGGAGCCCACTGGTCTTGCCCATGAGGGCTCATTGCTGGCTCCTGGACAACTTGTCCCCTGGCACTCCATGGAGCTGCTTCCCCCAGGTCAGACACATCCAGCTTTGACTCACCTTTGGCTCCCTGATCAGCAAACCCCTGTTGGGCACAAGGGTCCTGTGGGACTGAGATGGCAGCATGAGGAGCTGCCAAGCTTGGGCCATGAGACCTCAGTGAAGGATAGCAGGAGCCAGGCTGCCTGCGTGGCACCCACAGGCAGGGGCAGGAGCACCCACAGGTGGGCCCAGGGTGGTTTGTACATGATTCCAGCTGAGAGACAACTGAGATGAGAGTGTTGGGTGGGTGAGTCCTAAGCATGTTTGACATATTCTGCAGTGGCTCAGGTTTGTGCTGTGCCTGCTTTTAACTGTAACATCTGCAACATGCACCAGAAACAGAAACCACATTTTCAGTCTTTGCTGTTGGTTTTTTTCCCCCTTCTTTCCTTCTTTGTGTGTGCTGCTCTGTCTTCAACAATAGCAACACAATAGCTTAAATTCTTAGTATCTGACTTCTTCAGTCTTCCTCCAATGATTATCAGCCTCAGCAGCCTCTAAAAGGCTGTATTTACTTTTTGAAAAACAGTCTCCCTAGAAACACTCTAGGGGAATAGGAAAGACAATAATGTCAGCTGGCAATGGGTATTTTTTTTCTTAATGCTTTGCAAGTCTGAGTGGATTCCTCTCACCCCACAGCTTTTTATATCTTTAAATAAAATCTTAACAATATGTATAGAATCATAGAATGGTAAGGTTGGAAAGGACTTCAAAGGTCATTTAGTTCCAACCCTCTGTCATAGGCAGGGACACCTCCCACTAGTACAGGTCACCCAAGGCCTCATCCAACCTGGCCTTGAACACCTCCAGGGAGGTTGTGGAGCACAGAATCACCCAACGTGATCGAAGATCACGTTGGGTGAATCTGTGCTCCACAACCTCCCTGAGCAACCTGTGCCAGTGTCTCACCACCCTCACTCCAAACAACTTCCTCCTAACATCCACTTTCAATCTCCCCTCTGCCACTTTAAACCTACTGCCCCTTGTCCTGTCATTGCAAGACCTTATCAATAGTCCCTCCTCAGCCTTCCTGTAGCCCCCTTCAGATACTGGAAGGCTACTATGAGGTCTCCTGGAAGCCTTCTGCAGGCTGCAGAGCCCCAACTCTCTCAGCCTGTCCTCACAGCAGAGCTGCTGCAGCCCTCTGAGCATCTTCGTGGCCTCCTCTGGACCCACTCCAATACTTCCATGTCCTTCCTGTGCTGGGGGCTCCAAAACTGCACACAGCACATTTTGTTTGCTTTGAGCACATGCAGGCAGAAACCTGTTTGTGTGCAATACTGGTTGTTACTTCACACTTTCTAGTGACAAAGGCACATTAACCACTTTAACCCATATTTTTCTAACGAGGTTATTTGTAAGGCATTACAAGAGAGAACACAGCAGGCAAACATTTCTCTGCAGGATGTCTATATATACATTTAGGCCTAGCATCCTCCTCTGCTGAAGGTAATAGCAAATCTTTATAAACTTCAGTGTTGCAGAAGACAATTCTATGTGCCAATGAAACTGGCCCATAGTTGCACAGTGCTGTTAAGCACAGCTGCCATGGCTAACTTTGTCTACTCAGCATCACATGGAACTCCATCTGGAAGAGATTTAGGACTCTTCAAATATTTGAAGCATTCCTAAGAACCAAGGCATTCTTCCCCAAACAGCATGGTGACAGAGGCAAAAAATGAGAGATATTTTCTACATTCTCCGCTTCTCTGGTTGGAGAGGATTTGTCCCACTCAATTTTATTTCTCTTCTGCTTGACAGCTGAAGCTGTCAGTGATGAATGCTATCTGGAGAGTGTCTCTAAAATATCTCATAGCTTATGATTATTAGCTATAAAATGTGAAATCCACAGTTTCATATGGCTGTGTAATACTGCCTTCCTGCAATCTGCAAGGTCAGGCAACCTGACTTATAACCATGAGTTTGTGTTAGGCAATAATCTGCATGCACTGGCTGGTGAGATGTATTGCTCAAGAGCCCTGCAGTGCTCCCCATGGGCACAGTTTTGTCAGTCTTCATGCTGCCAGGGGAGTTTAAAGATCACAGAAGGATTAAAGACAGAAAATGTAAAAATTAGGGTTTATATTAAGTTTTTATTAGGAAAAAAAAAGTACCTTGAATTTCAAATGGAAAGGCCTTTATGACCATAGAGCAATTCTACTGGGAATGGCTGAGACAGAGCCATCACCTTTCTTGGGAAAAGGTAGAGGTGAAATCACTTAAAATAAAAGTAATATTAATTTCCAGGGGTGTGTGTGTGTGGAACACTTGGTATATTATATAAATTTATTCCATTTTTACTGAGAGTAAAATTGTCACAAACTTCAACTCAGTGTTTCAAAGCATATTGATATATTCAGCTTTAAATTATAGAAACAGTACCAGTGCAGATAACATTGACTTTAGATTTTAACACAAACTTTAGATTTTAACACAAACTTTAGATTTTAACACAAAGAGAACCAAGGCTGCTTCCAATAGGAATAAAAACATTTTTCCTTCCACAAATAACAATAAATTCAGGACACTAAGATAGCATAACAGAAAAATAGACAATTTCTTAAGATGTCTGAAGCTTATGCAAGAAGCAGTATGAATCCCTCAACAGATGATACCTCTGCTCTCATGAGATCCCCCCTGGAGTCCTGTGTGCAGTTCTGGAGCCCCCAGCACAGCAACAACATGGAACTGTGGGAGCCAGGACAGAGGAGGCCATGAAGAGGATTAGAGGGCTGCAACAGCTCTGCTCTGAGGACAGGCTGAGAGAGTTGGGGCTCTGCAGCCTGAGAAGAGAAGGCTTTCAGGAGACCTTAGAGTAGCCTTCCAGGAGCTGAAGGGGCCTACAGGAAGGCTGGGGAGGGACTATTGACAAGGTCTTGCAATGAAAGGACAAGGGGCAATGGGTTTGAAGTGGCAGAGGGGAGATTGAAAGTGGATGTTAGGAGGAAGTTGTTTGCAATGAGGGTGGTGAGACACTGGCACAGGTTGCCCAGGGAGGTTGTGGCTGCTCCTTCCCTGGAGCATACTATTGATTTTAGTACACATACTATTAGAACACATACTATTGATTTTAGTAATGTATTTTGAAGCTTAAAAGACACTATAAACAAAGAAATGTGTGTAACACCCACCGATCTATCTTAAAATCTTTGTCATTCTTAAAGAGCTTTAAAAATATACTTTACCTAATGTACAAAGTTGTAAAAGGTTAACCCTCCTGGTGGAGGTGGGTCTGAACCTGACCCCAGGTGTAGCGGTTAGCTCACTCCCATTTCCTGTCTAACCCCTTATAAAAACATAGGAACTTCCTGTTTCTCACTCTCTCTGCCTGCCTACCTGATAGCACCATCTTGTTGCTGCTGATCACCCTACCACATTTAATTAATTAATTAATGCGAGATGGCATTAATTAATTAATGTGAAATGGTATTTTCAAAGATTAATATTGTTTATTCAATATTCAGAACTCTCCCCACACTGACCACCAATTTTAATAACACNGGATACAAAGTCAGAAAATGTTGTGTCACCTGCTCATCTCCTTTTTACCAACACGGTCTGAGACTAATGAGCCTTTGGACACAGATTAGCCAATCCAATGGCAGTTAGGCAAGTGTGACCATATTAGGTGAAGCCATAGGCTTGCTTTACCTTTTTTAGGGCAGAACACAGCCTTGCACAAGGCAGGCAGAAGCTGAGCCTGTGTAACTTGTTTACCACAGGCTGCAAAGGGCCAGAGTCCTTAGACTCAGTGGCTTCAGGTTCTTTGTCCTCTTCCCCACAGTTGCTTCTCCTCAAAACAGAAGGAGGGAGAGCAGAAAAACATCTTTGGGCAAGCCAGGACATGTATAATCCTATTTTGGCCTGCTTAGGCTTACCAGGACAGTGGATACCTCTTCCTGAATCTACCTCAATCCATGCCATCAATCTGGTTGTATATATATTTTGTTATCTTGTTTTCCCTTCCCATATACCTCTTTGTAACTCCCCTACTTTAAATACCTTTTATTTATAGTTAAATTTTTTTCTTTTAACTTCCAAAATCAAAGCAAGGCTGTTCCTTGGGTGTTTTTACTCCTGTTCCTCTCTGCATCTATTTCCTTTCTTTCCAAAAGAGAAGGGAGAGGGAAGGGGAAGGCATCCTATTATTATTGTATTGGTTCTGTTAGCTATTATTTTGAGTCTCTGGGAAGATTAAACTAGTACCAATACAAATGTCCAGAGCCATAGAAAATAATTTGCCCTTTCTGTGATTGTAAGAGGACAGAATAGATCATTGGCAGTGCATGAAACTTTCACTGTCCCAAAATGTTTTATTTCTTGATAAACAAACCAGCATAATTTATTGTCCCAATCAAGTGATTTGTGTAAATGATTTTGGCTCCTAACTGTCTTTTTTGTTACTTCTATAGCAGTAAAATCTGTGCCTTGTACTTTTCTGTATCTTCACTTCTCAATGATTAGAAAGTGTTTCAAGGATTGCGTTCGTAAAATTAGATGTTGGGATTATTTTTGTAGCTCAGTTCATTTGCAGGCTTTGTTGCATCTGACAGACCACTCTGGCTATTTAAGAAACCTCTTCTGCCAAAACTGCAGTAGGCTTTATTGCTATGTTCACTGAGCCAGGCAAAACCATTTACTCAGAATGCAAAGAACTGTTTTTGGAGTGTAGTTATGACAACCTTCTCAATGACAAGAACAATCCTTTTAAACATCCAGAAAGTCACACAAGTGTGGTAGAAATTTGCTTTGGCTGAATGAGAAATTTCCCAGAACTCAAAAGCAACTGCAGAGGACTGCTCTAGAGTTCTTTTCCAAACCAAACAACTCTGTTATTCTTCTTTTTTTTTTTTTTTTTTTGATAGAATATTACTCTCAAAATTATTGCACAGCCACAATCCATGTGGGAGATAGTTAAACCAACCAAAAAACTTAAACAAGCTAAGAATCAAAGACATTTTTTCTTTATTCCTTGGTGCTGTATAACACATGAAGCAAATACTCATACCAAAAATTACTATTAAATATGGAAGGATGAATAACTCATGTGAGTTAGTCCTAGCTATGCTTCTTCAAGGTACATAGATCTCCAAGACTGTAGGAGTTTCTGAAACACATTTCAATTTTGAAAAAGCATCTCAAAATAACAAGACTGTACTGGGAAATTAAACAATCTTCATAGAATCATAGAATGGTAAGGTTGGAAGGGACCTCAAACATCATCCAGTTCCAACCCCCTGCCATAGGCAGGGACACCTCCCACTAGTACAGGTCACTCAAGGCTTCATCCAACCTGGCCTTGAACACCTCCAGGGAGGGAGCAGCCACAACCTCTCTGGGCAACCTGTGCCAGTGTCTCACCACCCTCACTGCAAACAACTTCCTCCTAACATCCAGTCTAAATCTCCCCTCTGCCAGTTCAAACCCATTGCCCCTTGTCCTGTCATTGCAAGACCTTGCCAATAGTCCCTCC
>WBNM01037026.1:0-28119 GCA_013399055.1 Ramphastos sulfuratus
TTTCCCCTTCCCCAACTGATTTCTCCTCCTTCATTCCTTTGGACATTTCCAGATTTGCAGACCAACACTACCAGTTTATGATTTACATAAGACTGGATTAGATTTTTTCACCTTGCTTCTAGAATTTCAGCTTGACAATTATGAACACTTCATGCTTTGCTCCTGGGAATCCTGATTGCCTTTTGAACTGTGTACTTGTAATCCCCCTTACACTGTTTGCCTTTTATAAATGTCTCTCCTGTAAAAAAACATGCTTTTTTTTTTTTTTTTTTTCTTTTTAAATCTGGTTCAATGTGAAGGACCTCTTTAAAATGTTCTCTTAATTGTTTTATAATGGATATTTTTTTGTAACTAGATTTATCCTGATTTTATGCTTTATTAGATTACCTTATAATTCTTGTCCTTTCCTCTGTATGTGATGTTTCCAAAATTCTCCTACACCACTGCCACAGCTATCTTTGAGTATTCTCTATAAAGTCATCTATTTTCTTGCACTTCTTCATCACCCTGTTGCCTCTTTTGACTTCACTGCTCAGCAGGAGACTGATTCTGGACTTTAGACAGATGTTCCAGTATTCATATTGATCATTAACTGGGTTCCTGTAGCTACCATCAAGTGCTTGCTGGTTCTTTAATCTTAACTCTACTTATTTCTTTACTCTGTTAATCTTTCAACCCAATTTTTAAAAGCATCTCTTTACAGACATGCTTTATAAATTCTATTTTTTTTCCATGAACTTGAATTTATTTTTAACTAGTACTTGATATAACCCTGCCTACATTTTATATCCTTTAAATATTTTTCTTCCACAGTTGTTTTGTTTGTTTTGCTGACTTTAGTGGCATATGGATTTGAGATGCTAGACTGTTTTGAGACAATAGGTGTATGGCCAGTCTGACTACATAGCCCCATCACTGAATGATCACACACTTATGAGTGCATATATAAGAAAACACATTGCCAGTGAAAAATAATGTCACTAGCTAAATCACAAAGGATTTACTCTTTTGTCACCAAAAGTTAGGTCTGTTGTTGTTTTTCTGGTTGTTTTTTTCTTGCAATTGAAGACCTACATAGACATTTCATTTAGCTGTATGCTATAGCACCAGGAGCTTACAATTGCAGAATCACAGACACATCCAAGTTGGAAAAACCCCTCAGGATCACCAAGTCCAACCTAGAACCCTACTCTACAAGATTCACCTTAAACCATAGCCCTAAGCACCACATCCAAACCACCCTTAAACACATCCATGGTGGGTCACTCCGCCACCTCCCTGGGCAGATCATTCCAATCCCTGACCACTCTCTCTGTGAAACACTTTTTCCTAATATCTAATTTAAACCTCCCCAGTCTCAGCTTGAGGCCATTCCCCCTTCTTCTGTCTCCAACTACCTGTGAGAAGACACCAGCAGCAGCAGCCTCACCACATTCTCTTCAGGTAGCTGTAGACAGCAATGAGGTCTCCCCTCGGCCTCCTCTTTTTCAAAGTAACCATCAGACCTGGGCAATGGATAAAATGAGCTAAGTTGCAAGCAATGTGCTCTGCTCTGCCTCATTTTGCTTTGCCTTACAATGCTGTTGCCATGCTCCAGACCAGCTTTGCTATCTAACAAGCTTTGTGGCTGAGGGAGTCTCGAGCACAAGCCCTATGAGGAGAGGCTGAGGGAGCTGGGATTGTTTAGCCTGGTGAAGAGGAGGCTCAGGGCAGACCTTACTGCTGTCTACAACTACCTAAAGGGTAGTTGTGGCCAGGAGGAGGTTGCTTTCTTCTCTCAGGCAACCAGCACCAGAACAAGAGGACACAGTCTCAAGCTGCGCCAGGGGAAGTTTAGGCTGGAGGTGAGGAGAAAGTTCTTCACTGAGAGAGTCATTCCCCACTGGAATGGGCTGCCCAGGGAGGTGGTGGAGTCACCGTCCCTGGAGGTGTTCAAGGCAGGTTTGGACGTGGCACTTGGTGCCATGGTCTAGTCTTGAGGTCTGTGGTAATGGGTTGGACTTGATGATCTTTGAGGTCTCTTCCAACCTTGGTGATACTGTGATGCTTCAAGCTTGTCCACCTGGAAACTTTGCTGTACCTCCATTTACAAGGTGTTCTTGCTTAGCCAGCAGCAAGACATCCTGTAAGTCTGCACACCTGCAAACCTCTGTGAGAAGCCCAGAGCTCTGGAAAGGACACTGTCTGTCCAAGAAAGAATCAAGGCCAGGTCAGAGACTGTGCAACCCCCAGCATCCTGCTAGAGCCCTGCTTTGAGGCTAATTGGAGTATTTTAGTGAGAAAATTAGATCATTGGCTGTGAAAAGGAAAATTAAGTGATGTCTATTTCACCCATAGGTTTGCAAAAGCAAGGACACAAACATAGCTAAGGTAGTCTGTGTCTCTCCCTGGCTTCTGCAGTATTAACTGTTTCTGCCTGACCCTGCATGTAACCCAGCTAATCATTCTGCTTCTAACCCCTCCTTGCTGAGTCTTCCAACTCACTTTGCATGTAAGGCAGAGTCTGGGATAAGGGAGGGGGGGTGGAAAAAATTGTGGAAGGGTGGTTGGATACTCTGATTGCTGGGAGGGGTATTGTATCTCTGTATTATTTTTAAGTTGTATGCTACTGTATATAGCTGTAAATATTTGTAATATATTGTAAATATTTGCTTGTATATTGTGCTAAACTGTGAATATAAAGCTTCATTCCTTAAATTCCAGTTGGCTGAGTCTAGTCTGGGTGAATTCATTGTGTGTGTGGAGGTAGGTGACTCCCAGAACCACTACACTGGGGAAACTTCAAAAGCTTTCAACAGATACCAAACCACCAACAGCAACCCCTCCAAGTGTTTTGGGTACTGTCTGGAACTATAATGCAGCCTTGGAAATCTGGCAATACTATTTTGTGAGTAAATATTCTAAAAAGCCTCTTTGCAATTTAAGTTGTGATTCAGTTCTGTGACTGTAACTGATTGTGCCTTCTGCTTAAGCAGAAAGGAGCCTGTCGAGTACCCCTAGAGGGTAAGTGGCATATTGACTGCAAGGATCTCTTTCTAGTTCAATTAATGAGGAGAGGCTGAGGGACCTGGGGATGTTTAGCCTGGAAAAGAGCAGGCTAGACCTGGGTGCTCTCATTGCTGCCTACAACTACCTGAAGAGAGGTTGACGCCAGGTGGGGTTGATCTCTTCTGCCAGGCACTCAGCAACAGAAGGAGGGCACACAGTCTCAAGTTGTGCCACGGGAGGTCTAGGCTGGATGTTAGGAAGAAGTTCTTGACAGAGAGAGTGATTGGCATTGGAATGGGCTGCCCAGGGAGGTGGTGGAGTCACCATCCTGGAGGTGTCCAAGAAAAGCCTGAATGGGGCACTTAGTGCCATGGTCTGGTTGATTGGCTAGGGCTGGATGATAGGTTGGGCTGGATGAGCTTGGAGGTCTCTTCCAACCTGCTTGATTCCATGATTCTATGATTATAATGTTTGTATTTTGCTATTTTTTTCTTAACTGCTTTTAAATAGCTTGTTCCCTGCATGTAAATACCCAAAACTGTGTGTTCAAACATTATAAACAAGATTTGTGGTGAGATTTAAAATGAATAAATAAATTTCCAGAATTTACTGATTTTCACTCATTTTCAGGCTTCTGTGGACAATAAAGACATGGATTGAGTCCAGTGAAGGGTCATGGAGTTAAGTAATTAGAGGATCTGTTGTATGAGGAAAGGTCAGGATTGTTTACCTTGGAGAAAAGAAGGTTCAGCACCAATCTTACCTTATGGGGGCAGGAGCAGAGAAGATAGAGACAGACTCTTATCAGTGCTGCTCAGTGAAAGGAGGCAGCGAGTACAAAATGCAAGACTAAATTCTGCTTAGAGGAAGCTTTTTTAACTGTAAGAGTGATCAAACATTGGAACAGATTGCCCAGAGCATTTATGGAGTCCCCATCCATAGAAGTATTCAAGACTGAACTGGCCACGGGCAATCTACTGACCCTCCTTTGAGCATGAGGGTTGGACTAGATAATATTCAGAGGTCACTTCCAGCCTGAACTACTCTGTTATTCTAGTCATAAGGAGACAAAAAAAGACAAATGGATACATTTCTGGTACTTTAGATTTTGAGACTGTGATCTCTAAAAATAAAAAAAAAAAAAATTATACCAAGATTCTTAGTGATAAGATGGTGCTCAAATATGTGAGAGATTGCTACAGCAAACATTTATAGGTTTCTGTTCCAAAAATGCATTCAGTGCTACCCACTTGAATATTAATCAGCTGATTTGAAGAAAACTTCTGAAGCTGGAATAACTTTTTTTTGAAGAAAACTTCTGAAGCTGGAATAACTTTTTTCCAAAGCAGGACTGAGTAATGTCACATTCACTAGAGGAAGTTTCCCTAATGTAAAATAGGCCTCACTATTATTGAGGCAAAGGGCTGAACTGCATTTGTCAAAGTTGTTCCCATGCATTAGTGGTAGCTTTCAGTAGGATTAAGCTGTGTTTTCAACCCACAATCACTGTTTAAGCTGTGACACCATGCCTCAGCCCACACACTCAAAGCCTCCCTTCAGAAAAGCACTCCAACCTCCCAAATCCCAGCACCCCAGTCTATCACTCACTCAATACCACTGAATTTCATATCCAGGCTGACCTCTTGCTGTCTGTAGCACTTCTGTCCCTCCTGCCCTGCTCCAGAATCACAGAATCATAGAATCATAGAATGGTAAGGTTGGAAGGGACCTCAAGGATCATCTAGTTCCAACCCCCTGCCATAGGCAGGGACACCTCCCACTAGTACAGGTTACTCAAGGCCTCATCCAACCTGGCCTTGAACATCTCCAGAATAACACCTCCAAAATCCTGGGCTCCATTGGTCTTGGCAGAACCACCCAATTTGGGCCCTGAAGCATTACCAATTCTTACAAGTTCCTGGTGTCAGCTGGGTGCTCTTATCAAATATGCAGCTGAAAGTATTACCTCATACTGCTGCATGCGATTCTGGAAGCCATCTGTGATTAACATGTTTTCACTAAGGTCACTAAGTAGCTAGCAGAGATCTGTTTGAAAGAAAGCAGTGCCAGCTTTATCTCCAAGGGGAGAATACAGCACTTGTCTGTCAGAACATGCAGAACATGGAGAAGAGAGAGGAAGAAATGCAGGACTTCTGTAGCAATGGGAATACAGCTCTGGCAAGTGGGAAAATGATGAACAAAATTTACCTGAAATCCAAATCTGGAGCAATAGTCAACTCTTCTATAGTTTTGTGCAATTTAACAATAAAGTTGTTGATAATATGTCCCTGCACATTGTCTTCTCAGTCTAAGCAAAACAACTGATGAAATAATAACAATAATAATAACAATAATAACATCAACATCATCATACAATCATAGAATCATAGAATGGTAAGGTTGGAAGGGACCTCAAAGATCATCTAGTTCCAACCCCCTGCCATAGGCATAATCATAATCAATGACAACAATCAATATAAATATAAATATAGATATAATATAGATATAGATATAAATATAAAGTATAAAAATATAAATATAACAATATAAAAATATAAATGGAAACATAGATGTAAATATAAATAAGAATATAAATACAAATACAAATACAACTACTAAGGGAAGACAATGACAGAGATCTTTTGGAAATCTCTTTTTATATGCATATGAATATAGTTTTCTTTGCTATGAATGTAGTTGCATGCATCTGTTTATTTTAACTGCTCATTTTATATTTAGATGTGTATGTTTCTTTTCTACAGGATGGGTCAGTAAGTGCCATGTATCAGATCTGATCATTGCAATAAGTTTGAAGGGTTGCATAGCTACAGTTTTGCTTTTGTTTTACTTTCAGCGAACTGTGTAGATGAAGATCATAATAAAATGCCTACAAGCAGAATAATTTTCTCATTTATATGCCTTCCTTTTTGCAAGCAGAATATATAGATTTTGTTTGGTGATTCAGTGGTCTTTCAATCAATGGTCTCGCTCTGGTTTCGGTATCTTTCTTAATCAATTCAAATGATAGGAACATAATTTTCCCCAATTGAATGAGAATAAAGAATAAGTCAGTCCANCTCTGTATTTACTGTTAGGCTGAAACTTCTCATGAAAAAACAGGATCAATGTACCTCAAAAGAACTTATGTTATTATTAGTGATTATCATTTTTACTTTGATAACCATATAAGACCAAATAAGTTTTGTCACATTGATAAACTCTTGTTCTCAAAAGCCTCTCATGACAGTATCACAGATTAACAATAGAAAAGAAAGAAAATAACACCAGGAATTGCAGATCAGACAGACTGCAATTTAGGACCTTAAATAACAAACACCTCAAGCAAGTCTGTATCCATATAAAAAGTAAACTTCACCAGATTCCAGATGTGTGAAATCAAACATATTCCTGTAGTAAATTCTATCACCATTTTTCGATGAGCAACATAGCACGCAGCTGCTGCTATAAGGCTGGAGAGAGCAAGTCCTGATAACTGAACTCAGTAGAATGATCCAAAAAAATTCAGTAAAAATTAACAGTCTTCAGTGCTAAACAGTAACAAAGAGTTGTGTAGAGAAGTTAATGCTGTTTAAGTAATTGCCTGTGTAGATTTACTATTTCTTAGCCTATGCTTGTCAAAGTCACAGGGAGTACCAGGTGCCCTGCACAAAATTTAATCCCTACTTCTACAACTGTGGACAAGTTAGACATATTGAAGTATTGCTGCTATGGCAGCAGGGATGGCTGATGGTTTGGTGTCCCCAAGAGCAGCACCAAGCAGTGCTTGTTGACTTGTCTTTGGTTGTGCAGCACAGTTCAGATGGTGGAGAGTGAGAGGACAGCCACATGCCCTACAATTGCAGCTGCGTGTAATGGATGTGACCACTAGCAGTACAATGGCAATGGGTTTGCTTTTCTGGGAAACTTTACTGGCCAGCTGCTGAGGAGGGGAATCTGGCCACCAGTGGGCTTGCAGGCAGTGACTTTTGCTCAGGTCAATTGCTTGTGATGTCTTTTTGAGTGCTTGTGTTGTCGCATGACTGTGGGATTCAGCATCTCTTCCTTGCGATTTATTTTCTGTGACTAGGCATGTCCTAGAGCTGAGTGGAGTACCTAGGAATGGAGGATCTGTCTCTCTTCTTCCCTGTTGAGAGAGAGTCTGCATCCCTGACCAGAATACCCATGCTGAAGACAAGAAAGAGGAAATGAAAGAGTGGGGTGATGGAGACTGAGCAAAGAAAGCAATGTAGGGAGCACAAGCTTCTCCTGTTTCTCCTGTTCCTATTTCACTCTCTCCCTTGGACTTATCACAGATCCCTTGGTGTTAGTAATAAGCTCTGACAGTGCAGAATCACAGAACAGTTGAGGCAGGAATCGACCTCTGGAGATGGTTCAGACAGAAGCTGTCTAAGATAATCAGTCTGCTACTGGAAAGTAATGCCTCTGGCACTTGATTGCTTTGATAAGCAGCTGTGGACCTCAACCTTTTGTTCTGGATTGGCTTGCTTCTCCGGAGAGGTACAGCAAATGCTTAGACTCCAGCTGCTGGAGGAACAAGTTCTTTGATGGTGTGAGAGTCCCAGGAGCATACAGCAGATAGCTTCTGACAATCTAAAGTGCTAGCTTGTTTTTCTCTTTTTTCTTTTTTTTTTTTTTTCCCTTTTAGAGAAATGAGATGGAATGCACTGAGAGCTTTTTTTTGCAAGTCCTTTGCTTTTCAACCCCAGATTATAAAATTCACTCTACCTTCCTTTTCCCTGAGGTACAATAAGCTTTCAAGTTGAGTCAAGTAAGGATGTATATTTTAGGTTGCCTAAGGAAATTGGTCTCTAAAAGCACATGGCATTTCAACTTTTTCAATGTCATAAATGCCATTTGACTGTAATGATGTTAATTTGATAAAATGCATCCCGGGAGAAGAAAAAAAGGTATTAATGCGTTAATTATAAAGCAGAGAACTTGAAATTGGAGGTTAAATTCAGTTTTAGGTACAGTGCAGTTTTAATTACCTTGTCCACATATAGAATGACATAGTTGTTAATTAAATAACTGTATAATCTGGGATTTTTTTCTCTGGACCTTTGCCTTCAACTATGGATCTGCTCTGAAGAGTGATGAGGATTCTAGTTAAGGTGTGGGATGTTTCCAGCTGGAGTTTGAAGAATTGATGTTTCTAGCTGGAGTTCAAAAAATGAATTGAGAGATGCAGATTTTTAGTTTGGAGAGAAAAAGCAGAAGGGGTGAATCGGTCAGGTAGGCAAGAAAACACAAAGTCAAATGGAAACATAACGTGATAACTTCCCATCTGGAGTACTGTGTACAGTTCTGGAGCCCCCAGCACAGGAAGGACATGGAACTGTTGAGTCCAGAGGAGGCCACGAAGATGATCAGAGGGCTGCAGCAGCTCTGCTATAAGGACAGGCTACAAGAGTTGGGGCTCTGCAGCCTGGAGATGGCTTCCAGGAGAAATTCCAGGATACCTTCCAATATCTGAAGGGGTCTACAGGAAGGCTGAGGAGGGGCTATCGACAAGGTCTTGCAATGACAGGACAAGGGGCAATGGGTTTGAACTGGCAGAGGGGAGATTGAAACCAGATGTTAGGAGGAAGTTCTTTGAAGTGAGGGTGGTGAGACACTGGCACAGGTTGCCCAGGGAGGGTGTGGCTGCTCCCTCCTTGGAGGTGTTCAAGGCCAGGTTGGACGAGGCCTTGAGTGACCTGTACTAGTGGGAGGTGTCCCTGCCTATGGCAGGGGGTTGGCACTAGATGATCTTTGAGGTCCCTTCCAACCTTACCATTCTATGATTCTGTGATAGCTCCTCTTACTCAGCTGTTGAAGCATGACATGTCTGGTATTTCAGAAGAGAGTTCTGTCCTGCACACATCAATCTAGAAAGGCATGAGATACCACTGGACAACCTTTGACTTATTTAGTTTTTTTCTGTGGAATTATAATGTTATTTGCAGAGAAATTGCATGAGTCTAATATAATGAGGAATTACTTGCTAATGCAATAACAAATGACATGATTGTCATAGTAAAGTCTTTGGAATGGCCTTTTCTGTTCCAGTCCAGAGAGGTAGAAATAGGTGGAAATACTGTGATCTGGTTTTTTTTTTGTTTGTTTGTTTTTTTTTAAGTTTTATATTGCAATTCTGGTTTGTCTCTTGTTTTTTTAAATTCTCCTTGCCTATCCCACTATGTATGTGTATGTTACAGTGAGGGTGGCCAATTCCACAATTTTGAAGTGACTGCAAGACTTTCATGTTGCAAAAATTCTCACACCCACTTCTACTAACTCCTTCCCAGCAATTAATTCTGCCAGAATGTTCTCTGCACATAGATTTGTGTTCATCCTTCAATCTTATCACTGCTGCTTCTGAGAGTTTTTCACCCTTTCTCTCTGAGAACAGTGGGCACAGTTGTAACTTTCCACTTTTTCCTCATCTGTCCCTTATGCCCCAGCCAGCACTTCAGGGGAAGGAAGAGTGAAAGCCAAGGAGTCTTTCTTTATTCTGACCAGCTGAGAGGAACCAGGGGCAGGGAAGTTTGGGACTCACTCTTGCTTCAAACCCAAGGAATTAAGAAGTGCAAGTGTATGGACAGAGCTTCTGGAGCTGTATGTACTACTGGTTTCCTTGCTTTGTTGCACTGATTGTTGACACACATCTCTTCTGGATAAACATGTGAACAGTGGCAGCATGAGGTGTTAGAAGGGTAAGGTTTGGTCCATATCATCCTAGTAACCTGTCTTCTCTTCCACCTGGCTAATGGTTAGCCCTCTGCTCTACATTTCTCTCTTACAGTAACTCCATTTTTCTCACCTTTTGTAGTATTGTTGTAGTCCAAAGTCCCTTTTGCTCCTGGCATTATTTCCCATCACCAGGAATCACCATTGGAGCATCTATGCCCAGTAGCATCTATGTGTCTTTGGTCTCTTCGTCTCCATGGAACACTTAGGCAGTCCTGCATATGTAGGAGAAAAAGGACGTAGCAAATAACAGCAGAGGACAGTGGGCCAGAGAGGGCAGAGAGGCATTTGTCCTGCAGGAAAGGACATTTAGGGAGGCAGTGGGCTGGAAAAGCACAACTGCCAGCATGTGCTTATAAAACTGGTGAGTACTATGCATAATGGGCAGGTAACTTTGGAGAGTTATGCGTCCAGTTCGTTTCAGTTATGTGTTCAGTCAGTTTCAGCAAAGTCCCTCAGAGCCAGGAGAAATGCGGATAATGTATGTTATGCCTCTTCCTCCTTTGAATGTCTTTGACAACAGCTGAGGTATCTTTTTCAAAAAGGAGATGCAGCGCTCCTCGGGAAAAGTACCGAGCGAATCCGACTCGCCAAGCCCTCTGCCCGTGGGAGCAATTCCAGAGAGCAATTTCCAAGCGCATCTCCCTCTCCCGTCGGGCGGTGCCGTCGCGTATTTGCGGGCGGGCGCCCCGCGCTCCGGGGTTGCCCCGCTGCGGCGGCCCCTCGGGAAGCCGGGCTGGGCCGGGACCGCGGGAGGCGGGAGCGGCACACGGCGCCTTCCCGCCTCGCTGCCGTCGTTGGAAGAGGCAGCTGCGGAAGCGCCGGACCCCTCTGGGGACGGCGAAGTCTCCCGGCCGCACACCGACAGCGGCAGGGGGAAGGGGGAGCGGCAGGTGGCCCTCCCCTCGGGCATCTGACGGCGGCGCGGGTCTGCGGCTGCTCTCACGGTCACCCGCGAAGGCGCCTCCTGCTCCCGCCGCTCTTGGGCTGCTCGCTCTGGGCCGCCGCCCGCTCTCCTTCGTGGCGGGGAGGAGCGAACCTCCCGCCCCCACCTCCGGAGGAGCAGGGCAAGGCATGTGCGTGCGGGGTGGCGCCTTCAGAGGCGCACCAAGCCCCGGGCTGGCTACGCGGCGGCCGCGGCCGCCCGCCGCACCATGCCGCTGCCGCTGCCGCCGCGGCGGCTCCTCCTCTCCGCCTCCCGCGCGGGAGCGCGCTCCGCTCCACTCCCCGGCTGCCTCCTGCAGCAGCGGCCGCGCTGAGGGAGTTGCGCGGGCTCTGCCCAATGTGGCAAGAGGCGATGATGAGGAGGAGGAGACGTCGCTACCTGCTGGAGCGGGTAGAGCAGGCGGGCGGCGGCGGGGCGAACGGCGAGCAGTCCCGCTCCCGGGACTGGCTCTACGAGTCCTACTACTGCATGAGCCAGCAGCACCCGCTCATCGTCTTCCTGCTCCTCATCGTGATGGGCGCCTGCCTGGCCTTGCTCGCCGTCTTCTTCGCCTCCGGGCTGGTAAGAAACGCCCTCCCGGTCTGGGACCCGCGCCACCCATCATCCCCGCTCCTGCCGCCCGGCATCCCCGTTCTCGCCTCCCGGTCGTCATCTCCGCACCTCGCGCCTTCAGCCGAGCCGGGCGGGGCGGGACGGGACGGGACGGGGCGGGCGAGAACCGGTGCTGCTACTGCCACTGGCACTGCTGCTTCTGCTGCTGCGGAAAGTTGATGGCGGGAGGTGCCGGGGTGGCGGCGGACAGCGGCTGCGGGACCCGGGGACCCCCGGCCTAAACTTTGCTGCCCGATGTTTGAGGCGACGCTGAAACGGCAGCATCGCGGCTGATGGGGCGAAAACTGAGTCAACAAGCGTATCGAGTTTAATTCACTTAATTCATTGGCTCTGCTCCATTTCAGCTGGCAGCTTAGCTGTGCTGGCCCTTTTAATGGCAGGGTTTAAATCGCCGCACTAAACTGCGGTGCCTACCAGTATCTGAAGTAACATTTTCATGGCAAGTAGGCAGGGGCCGTTCCCTCCTTGTCGTCGTCCCCCTTCCGCCCATTATATCATTTTGGAGCGTTTGACCCATTTTCTCCAGAAAGCTTTTGGGGCAGCGCAGCCTTCGTTTTTGAGTGGAGGTGGTGAAGTTTGGTGGGTCCGATACCTTTTTCTGCATGTCCAGTGCGGGGCTTCCAGCCTTTGGGAGGAAGAATATGTCCAAGTGGCAGATGAGAGCCTGTATCAGGTCATCTCGCCCAGAAATCCGTGGCGTTTTGCCCTTGCATTGAATGCAAAGGGAAAAAAAGCTGCAGAGGGCACTAAAATTCTTGCTCCTAACAGTTTTCCTGGTGTTAATGATTAGAAACAGGCTTATTGTGTGGCTGTATAATTCTGAAGTAAAGAACAGACACTTTTATATGTGGGTGTTTTTTAATAATAGTAATATATGCAGTGGTCTTCTTGGAAAGCGTAATGTTTATTGAGTTAGGGATGTCTAAGAGTGAGGATGAGTAGGGTAGCATAATCTCATGGATTTTCTTCTAGAAGCACTGCACATAACAGTGTTTGCTTAAACAAGCAGAGAATCTTGATCGACTGCTTGTAATGACCAAACTTTTGTCTTTGGAGGAACTACCTGAAGGAGTAGTTAGAATTAATTGCCAGTTTATTTCATTTTGGTATTTGCATTACTTATTTTTTGAGCTTCTTGTTGAAAGCACCACTCTTACTGGATATGGAAGAGTTGTAAAAGTGCTAATGACAGGCCAGTAATGGTGATGCCTCATAATTCAGTTGTTTAGTGCCTAAGTCGTTCATTTCTTGAGCTCTGTGTACAGAACACAAGTCCAATGTCTTACCTTATTCTGCTGTGTTAACTTGGATACTTGTCTGTCAAGGCCAAAGAGATCAGTGATGGAAGTGGAAGTCCATTAGATAACAAGGCTGACACATAGTTAGTGTGTGAAGATGTACACAATACTTGCCCACAGTCAAGATGGCAGAAGTTGGGCTTGACAGTGTTTAATATTAAAGTTCATAATTTTAACAAGTTCAATGTCTTACCTTATTCTGCTGCGTTAACTTGGGTACTTGTCTGTCAAGGCCAAAGAGATCAGTGATGGAAATGGAAGTCCATTAGATAACAAGGCTGACAAATAGTTAAAGTATGAAGATGTACACAATACTTGCCTACAGTCAAGATGGCAGAACTTGGGCTTGACAGTGTTTAATATTAAATTTCACACTTTTCCATCATGATACAACCTATTGCTTGTTTACAAGTCTCATATGCTAATTTTTATAATTCCATTTCTTGAGGTCAGTCATTCATACTAACAGTGGTGGCATAACACTCGACCCAGGACTGCCAAAAGTTACAAAACCAAAATTGTAAGCTGGCCAAATCTTGCCAGGCGTTGCCAATTCAGAATGAGTGACTTTTAAGTCTGCGTTTGGAATTCCAGACATACCGGAAAAAGGAAAAAAAAGTGCATTTAAAACCTTTTTCCTGAGTCTTTATCTTCCTGTGGCTAACAACTGGACGTGTAAGTAGAGAGAGACTTGGGTTTCATCCTTAAAGTTCCCAGTCATTGGATGAAGGTAACTTCAGACAGAGACAAAGCTTGCCTATATGGACTTCCAGCCACAGGATGTTGGACAGAATCCTTTGGAACCATGCCCAGAGTTTCACCTAAAAGCATTTTATTATAGGATAGCTCTGGTTGTGTTTGTGATTAAAATATTCCTNAAGGCCAAAGAGATCAGTGATGGAAATGGAAGTCCATTAGATAACAAGGCTGACAAATAGTTAAAGTATGAAGATGTACACAATACTTGCCTACAGTCAAGATGGCAGAACTTGGGCTTGACAGTGTTTAATATTAAATTTCACACTTTTCCATCATGATACAACCTATTGCTTGTTTACAAGTCTCATATGCTAATTTTTATAATTCCATTTCTTGAGGTCAGTCATTCATACTAACAGTGGTGGCATAACACTCGACCCAGGACTGCCAAAAGTTACAAAACCAAAATTGTAAGCTGGCCAAATCTTGCCAGGCGTTGCCAATTCAGAATGAGTGACTTTTAAGTCTGCGTTTGGAATTCCAGACATACCGGAAAAAGGAAAAAAAAGTGCATTTAAAACCTTTTTCCTGAGTCTTTATCTTCCTGTGGCTAACAACTGGACGTGTAAGTGGAGAGAGACTTGGGTTTCATCCTTAAAGTTCCCAGTCATTGGATGAAGGTAACTTCAGACAGAGACAAAGCTTGCCTATATGGACTTCCAGCCACAGGATGTTGGACAGAATCCTTTGGAACCATGCCCAGAGTTTCACCTAAAAGCATTTTATTATAGGATAGCTCTGGTTGTGTTTGTGATTAAAATATTCCTGAAGGTTTAGATCTGTTTGTCCCACATTTGAAGAAAGAATATTCTTTTTCACATAGCTGTGGAATCTTGGTTGGGTTTTCTGTGCCTTATGATATATAAAAGGGGCATGCAGTTAGGAATGTCTGAGCCACAAGAGCCAATATTAATATCCTTGTCTTTATTTTGCACACCTCATTTGCATGTGGTTATGTTGGCAGACGTAATTTTGTAGGGGAGGTGCAATGGAAGTGAAGTGGGATAGTTCTGTGTAGATCTCTGCTGTGCATTTAAAGTTAAAGGAAATCTTTCTTAACAGTTGTTTCCTTTAGATTTCGTACAAAGCAATTAAGATTTTTACTGAAAATTACTTTAGGCTGTTACAGAAACAAAATTCCAAAGTGACTCACAGAATCACAGAATGTTAGAAGGGACCTCCAGAGATCATTGAGTCTAACCCCCACTGCCAAAAGCAGGGTCACAGGAGTGCATCCAGGCAGGTTTTGAAAGTCCAGAGATGGAGAGAGGACTCACCATGACACTGAATTTGTATTTGTCCCCTGTACTTCAAAGAATAGCTTAGAATGTGAAACGTGGGATTACACATCGTTAAGGAAAGATGGATATTCATGAAGCAAGAACCTCTTGTTCAGGCAACCAGCACCAGAACAAGAGGACACAGTCTCAAGCTGTGCCAGGGGAGGTTTAGGCTCGAGGTGAGGAGAAAGTTCTTCACTGAGAGAGTCATTCCCCACTGGAATGGGCTACCCGGGGAGGTGGTGGAGTCACCGTCCCTGGAGGTGTTCAAGGCAGGTTTGGACGTGGCACTTGGTGCCATGGTCTAGTCTTGAGGTCTGTGGTAATGGGTTGGACTTGATGATCTTTGAGGTCTCTTCCAACCTTGATATACTGTGATACTGTGATACTGTGAACCATTTTTATGTTCTGGGCTTTCTTTAAAAAAAACCCTGAAACCAGTGGAAGTGAGAGGCTTTCCTTTATTTTTATTTTTTTATTTGGTTGTTAAAATACATCACCGTGATGTCTGACTCGCCTTGGTTTTTTTTGGCAATGTATTCTTAAGCGTTCTCAAACACAGCCAACCATACAGGGACGTATTCCACTTACTCAGCTATTTCAACCTGTCAGAATACAAACTGCAGCCTTCCTGATTTCAGATGAAAAATTTACAAAAGCTGTTGCAGAATTACAGTAAACAAGAACACTTGTAAAGTGCGCCTGGATCTGATTACTTTCAGCCAATGCACTCCCGTTGTGAGGGAAGTTTCTTGGGAGATTTTGCTTTTGTTTGTTTCAAAAAACCGTTGTGATTTTGACCTTTGGAACGAAGCTCTGTCTCCTCAAACACTAGATATAACGCTCCTAGAGTCTGCTTGAAAGATGATTGTTCACAGCTTGGAGTTCAAAAGAACGCAGCAATAGTATCGACCTTTGAATTCCCTGTGTCAGAGTATCCTCTGTATTTCTCTCTACCTGGGTGAACCGAATACTCGCAAAATGAGATCAGTTGTCCGTGTTTAGCTGCTGTTAAAATCGATAGAGAGTAAATTATTTTGCCAGACCTGTCAAAGCCTTCCAGTGCTCAGAAATGCCAGAGGTCAGCTTCATTTTTTGTCCAGTTATTGTCATGTTCTTTCAGTATATGTAGGATGAACTCATTATTCGCCCCTCTCTCCCTCTTAATGCTAAAAACTGAAGACCACTTTTATTAGTATCTAGAACAGTTTTGTCTCTGGCCAAAGTGTATCTATTATGACTGTGA
The DNA here is from genome assembly GCA_013399055.1 of Ramphastos sulfuratus. Classification (NCBI taxonomy): domain Eukaryota; kingdom Metazoa; phylum Chordata; class Aves; order Piciformes; family Ramphastidae; genus Ramphastos; species Ramphastos sulfuratus. The sequence continues at coordinate 15,880 of WBNM01037026.1, forward strand.
TTTGTGGGAGAAAAAGAATTGCCATTAAAAAAATTATAATGTAAAATGTGAGTGCATCTGAGATATCTGCAGCCATGGTGTTTTGTTTCTGACATGGTTAGACAAAACTCTGACTGAAAACAAGGACGATGACCAAATTGTACAGTTTATTGGAGGGCCATAACTCTTTTTTATCCATGTATTTTCTAGACATAAAGAATGCTCAGTCTGTGCATATATTGCAGAGATCATAGTATCATAGAATGGTAAGGTTGGAAGGGACCTCAAATATCATCCAGTTCCAACCGCCTGCCATAGGCAGAGACACCTCCCACTAGTACAGGTCACTCAAGGCCTCATCCAGCCTGGCCTTGAACACCTCCAGGGAGGGAGCAGCCACAACCTCCCTGGGCAACCTGTGCCAGTGTCTCACCACCCTCACTGCAAACAACTTCCTCCTAACATCCACTTTCAATCTCCCCTCTGACACTTCAAACCCATTCCCCTTGTCCTGGCATTCCAAGCCCTTGTCAATAGTCCCTCCCCAGCCTTCCTGGAGCCCCCTTCAGATCCTGGAAGGCCACTCTAAGGTCTCCTGGAAGCCTTCTCTTCTCCAGGCTGCAGAGCCCCAACTCTCTCAGCCTGTCCTCACAGCAGAGCTGCTGCAGCCCTCTCAGCATCTTGGTGGCCTCCTCTGGACTGGCTCCAACACTTCCATGTCCTTCCTGTGCTGGGGGCTCCAGAACTGCACACAGGACTGCAGCTGGGGTCTGAGGAGAGCAGAGCAAAGGGGCAGAATCCCCTCCCTTGCCCTGCTGCCCACACTGCTCTTGCTGCAGCCCAGGACTCGGTTGCTGTCTGGTCTGCACTCACACTGCAGGCTCATGTTGAGCTTTTCATCAACCCAGATATCAGAATGTTTCAGAGCTTGTGGTAGAAGTGGGAGAAGACCTATGTCTGTCAAAATCTTTTTGTCTCTTTTTCTCAAAATTCAAACTTTCTCAAGATCTGCTGCTCAGTACACATGTTTTGTTTTAGACTGGCCTGTGCTCCTTCTTAAAGAACTGTAAGCCTGCAATTCAGTGTTTAACTCTTGTTTGCAGCCCTTATCTGTCTTCCAAGTCCTTGCTGCTTCATGTGACCTTGTAAAGCTCTTAAGATGTGATTGTTGATGTGTTGACGTGGAGCTGCATGCTTTTTGATGGTATCATTGCCCAAGCCGAGCATGTGTTGCGTGAAAACTGCTTCTACAATGTGGTATTCTGATGCCTTCACTCTTAAAAAAGCACCAGGAGAAAGATTTGGGTTAGCTGACTAATGATTGTGGCGTGGAGGTGTTACTTACACTGTTCAGCTGCATCTTTGAAGGTCCTGAAAAGCGTGTGATCATGCTGGTAGGCTCTGTTATGATTCCTGAACCTTTTTACTGGCTTGTAAATGCAAGATACTAAAGGATGGCTGCACACCTACATCACTGGCATGCCCAAATACCTTCTGCAGCAAAAGTGGGAATGTGCAATCATTCTTAAAAGAGGCAATACAGTTAACTAGAGGTGTACTTGTGACATGGCAGGCGTACATTCTGCCAGAACTAGCTTTCTCGCATCAGAACTTTACCTTCAGTTGATTCTGCTTGGAAGCAGAGGTAGCACATTAAAACTTTATGGCTGCCAACCTGGGTGTTAAGAAACTGTCTCTGTGCAAAACAAAGTGATGACTAAGAGTCTTGTAAGCCTCCTGAGGTTGAATTGAGATGTGCCATTTCTTTGGGCCCTTGGTTAGAATGACAGCTACTCTGTCTGCAAGGAATCCTTGTTGCTTCTGGTAGAAACTGGACATCAGCCAAGCCCTTCCAGATCTCAATGATGAGAAGTTAATCCTGAAATGGAGGGGGGAAAGTCTTCAGGTTTTTGTGGAAAAAGTAGCTTTTGAAGACAAGATCCATCATTCATCTTAATCACTCACAGCACTGGAACAGGCTGCCCAGGCGGGTTGTGGAGTCTCCTCTGGAGGCTTTCGCATTCCTGTGTGAACTGCTGTAGGTGGTCCTGCTTTTGGACTTCATGATGTCTGGAGATCCCTTCCAACCTCTAACATTCTGTGATTCTGTATTTCAAGTGATTAGGTGTCTGCATAAGGGCATCTGCTGCGTTCCTCTGGTAATGTTCTCATCAGTGCTCTGGATCTGAAAACTTCATCTGTCCATTCCAAAAGGTCACTGAACTGATGTTGTGGTGATGTTACATCCCTGTTCATAAGATGCTCTGTTACAACCTAGCTGCAAAGCATAACACAGCACTCTACAGTAGTTTTGTAAATTTGCTTGCACTTTGAATTCTAGCAAATCTTTTGAGATCACCCCTGTGTAATTAACACTTTTTCGGTTCAAATGTGCCAACTGTCTTCCCAAACTCCAAGAATACCCAAGGTCTGAAAGCATTCCTTGGAATCCTTACAGACTGAAAGTAAGCCCAAGTGTTTTCAAACTCTAGCATATCCATTCCCCTCAAGGAGAAAGCTAAGTCACAGCAAAGATAATAAAGTAAGAAAATTCTCACTGTTTGAAGGACAAGCAGATACAGGGGTGTTTGCATGCTTGATGCTGTGGTACTTGTGCCCAGGAGGTATCCTACCTCTTAAATTCATTCTGCCAGATTGTTGCTCCTACCAAGACGAGGCTGAATTCAAAACAAACATTAGTGTATTTATAATACCTTTTCTTTCCATAATTCCAGCTGTAATTGAACATACTGTTCTGCATTCAAGTCCCCTATTAAAATGTTCCATGAGGAAATCCTGTGTTGTTTTGTTGGTTGTTTTTGCTTGTCTCTCAGCACCATATTACAGTATATTCTTCCAGCTGTAGCTGCTGTTTGACAGCTGTAGTTGCTGGCTGTGTGATGCAGTCTTAGGATATTGCCATTCCTGCCAAATGTTCCTTCCAGTACTATCTTTGGTTGTCTGAGCATAACTTTTGTAGCCAGTCTTACCTTTTTAGTGGAAGGCCTGCAAAGGTTGCTGTATCTTCCAGTCTGAACCAGGACTTGCCTAGCTTTGTGCCTGCTTCCGTTCCTTGGTACTACATCAGTCTGGGCCTTTTCCTGTTTCATTTCCTAATGACAGTCACAGTACATCTGTGGTTACTTTTAATGCTACTAAGAGCTTGTCTCATTTGCCACTCCCTAACAAGCTTGGAAATGGAGAACCATCGAGATAATGAGGTGTCAGTGGCAACCTCACTTTGCATACTTCTGTTTGATTTCTGCAATTCACATTGAATAACTTGAATGATGACTAAGACCTGAACAGACCTATAGGTACGTCTGCACTGGAAAGCAGCTCAGCCATATTTGATGTCACCAGTGGTGACTCAAAATGGGAGATCCACAACTTCCAATCACTGCAGCTGACAAAAAGACAAATAACATACCAACTGGAGCTGCTGTTTACTGAGGTGCAATGGAAATGAGACAGATGATCATAGAATCATAGAATGGTAGGGTTGGAAGGGACCTCAAGGGTCATCTGGTTCCAANTGGATTGGGCTGCCATTGTCTGAGGTTTTTATCAACATCAAGCCAGGTATCTGGATTCATGAGTATGTATTGGCAACTGCACAGTGGATCTGCCATGGACCTGTGAATACCTGTCTGCTTATCTTGCTTAAAATTTTGAAGATTTGTTTCAAATACCTTGTTGTGGAATATTCCAGATTGCACCATGCGTCACTCCAATCTGATGGTGGCATGGATGTTTAACACAGGTAGAGGTGGTCTGCAAATCTCTCAAGCAGTTGGTTGTGTGAGCATCATGGCAACAAAGTACAACTGAACACCTGTAGTGTTTCATCTTTTGTCTGCATCTCAGCCAAGTTGCGATCCCAAACAAGCCAATTGTTGCAATTCAAAAGTAACTAAGTCTGCTCAAGCCTTATTGATATGTGATAAGAAGATGCCAACAGTATTTTGGGGAATCTGGATCCCAAAATAAGTGAATTAGCACAGTTCTTCCCCTTTCCCCTACCTTCTCTTTTTTTCCTCTGAGCATAACCCCTGATCTGATTGAAAAAAAGCCCTACATGCTCTCATTTTTTTTTCTCCAGGTCTTTTATATTTATATCTTGAATAAGCAATCTCCAGATACTGAACCTTATTCAGATGATGCTGAAAGTTCAAGGGACTATTGCACCATCTGTGCAGAGGAGCGTGAGGCTGTTTCTCCACTTACTGTCCCAGCTGTCTGTTTCTCCAACCTGTATAAAATAATTTTCTGTATCTCTTGTCTCTAACCAGAACTTTTGTTCTTAGTGATGCCTGTGTGATAGAGAAGTCCCTTGCTGTTCCTGGTGAGAACCTGTTTCAGGCTTGTATCCTGGAGAAACAGAGGAAGCAGCACCTGTTAGCACTATCCTGTCAGCCTTGCCCTCAGGTCTTTTGTCTGAGCATCCACTTCTTTCACTATCCATGATGCCAGTTTGAAATTCATGTAACCTGGAAGATGTACTCCAGAGTACTGGAGCAATGGCTTCTGGTTGCATGCTTAGAATGTACTTCAAAAGACAGGGCAAGATGTGCTCTGGTCCAGATGCGTTTCCCTTACAGCTTTAGGTGCAAACAGTCTCGTGTTTGATCATTAGATGGTGCCATGAGATCCTGTGTGGACTGATGGCTATCCACAGCCACTCATTGGAGTTTTCAAAGGTAGTCAGAACTTGTTTTGTCCATCTGCCTCCTTGGGCAGCTGAACTGTGTGCTGTGAGACCTCTTAAAGACCCTAAATGCTATGGCACACAGAGTGGACTCGTCCACTGCCTATGTAAGTGGGATTGCTGTCTTTCCATTCCAGGTAAAATTTCCTCATTCATGACTCCAGTTTGGTAGTACTTTGGTACTAGGAAGACTGGATTCCCCCAGCTCCATTTCCAGCAGGACTGAATTTAGGCTGAAGCCTTAGATACCTAGTTTCTCCTCAGAGGTGTGCTGGGAAGACAGATGCTCTTTGATCCTGGCTCAGGATCCTGCCTGATAGAGAGTCCTGCTCTTATAGAGTTATAGAATGACTTAGGTTGGAAAAGACCCTTAAGATCTTTGATTCCATCTGCCAAGTTTACCACTAAACCTTGTGGCCCACTAACATATCTTTTACATACCTCCAGAGATGGTGACTCAACCACTTCCCTGGTGAATCTGTTTCAGTGCTTGATAACCTTTTTGGTGAAGAAATTTTTCCTAATACCCGGTCTAAACCTACCCTTTCACAGCTTGAGCACATTTCCTCTTCTATCGCTTGTTATTTGGGAAAAGACACTGACCCACGCCGTGCTACAGCCTCCTTTTGGGCAGTTGTAGAGAGATGGAAGGTTTCCCCTCAGCTTCCTCCTCTCCAGACTAAACAACCCCAGTTCCCTCACCTGCTCCTCATAAGTTGCTTTGTGTACCTTGGCAGGTATATTGTCTTTCTTTGATGCAGTCACTGTAGTGGTCCTTCCTAGTAACACAGTAGGCTGAGCACAGTCTAATCTATTCAAGCCCTAGGAGGTAGGAGGTAGTCCATAACAGTAGCTGGTTCTGTAATCCCCACTTGTTACCTTGTGGCAGGAAGCAGCTGTGGTCTTTCACTTGGGCTTGTTTTCTACTTAGCAGTCCAGACAATTTCCAAACTCAACTGGTGGGTGGTGAGATTTTAGACACTTAAAAGTGATGCCATGTCTGTTTAACACTAAAACAATTTACCAGACTGCTTTTGATTTATTTTACTTTTAGATACTTTCTTATTTGTACCTTAATGAAATGGGGTAACAGTACTGGTTAAATAAACTCTCAGCTACCACTAAATGGAAATTCCTGGATTTGCAGAATCTGTTTTGCTCTATTTCCTATGGATGTGTCTGAAGTTATCTTTATAGAGCTGTTATTTGGCACAGTTATATTTCAAATGAAAGTTAACAAGTTGTTACGAATGGTGCAAAATTAATAATCGATATTGATATGCAGGCAAAGATTGTTAATAACTATGAAATTGTTTATTAAGATTAAATCTTGACAGAAAACTTATTTACGAGGTTCAGGGTTTGGAAATTTATACACACAGGGAATAGGCAAAACTGGAACACTTTAAGAGGTAACCAGCAAATGCAACTATTATACTGGAAGAGAAGGTTTTTGTGGTCATATACCGATTCCAGTTCATTATCCTGCTTATCCACTAGATGGATGTAGGNTCACAACCTTTTTATCAATACAGCCTGACACTAATGGGCCTTTGGACACAGAATAGCCAAGCTTGACCATATTAAGTGAAGCCATAGGCTTGCTTTACTCTTTTTAGGGCAGAGCACAGGCCTTGCACAAGCCATACACAAGCTGAGCATGTGTACCTTGTTTACCACAGGATGCAAACAACTCTGGGCAAGCCACAGTCCTTAGACTCAGTAGCTCCAGGTTCTTGTCCTCTTTTCTGTGGTTGTGTCTCCCCAAAACAGAGGGAAGAAGAGCAGAAAAACATGTCTGGGCAAGCCAGGACATGGATAAACTTATTTTGGCATGCTTAGGTCTACCACGACGTATGTTGGCTACCCTTATTTGAAATTTTATCATTGTAGAAGTAATACTAATTGCTGAACTGAGAAACATGTGAGAGTGTGCAATGTTATCTTCAGGGGAGTAAAGTTTAAGAAGGCTTTTTGCAATAAAAACTGTGTTTAGTAAGTAACTGCAAAACCTTACATAAAACTTGAAAAGTAATTACATAATGGAAGTAGTGACTTTTCAATATTAAAACTATTTTTCATGTTTCCTTATTATGCTAGTATGTTAAATCCCTTAAATGCTCTTGCAAAATGTTATTCTTTAAAGACCCAGTGGAGAAAGAGTGTAATCTAACCTTTTTCTTCATTAAACAGACCTTTAGAATGAACACTTTTCCCTCCTGTGCTGAAACTCGTATGCTGCCTGTTCAAATTTGTGATATTTAAATTTAAACAAGATCCATCTTGACTTTTTTTTTTTTTTTCCTGATTCCAAGTTATTATGTCAGGAGTAAAGAGGTGAGGGAAAGCCACCTTTTAGCCTTAATTTAAAAATGACAGCCCAAATGTCCAACTGTCAGTACTAAATAGCTCAGAGAATCAAATGATGCTGCAGTGTTCCTGACTTCCATGGGTATATATGGGTACAAGGGAAGACATAATTTCACCTCTGTTATGTGTTGTAGTGCAGTTAATCTGAAAACCATATCTTTGAGTACTGTGAAGTAATGTATTATCCATAATGTTTAACTGATGGAGCTCTTTCAGTAATGGCATATTTTGAATATATTTAACTACAAAGCATACTTTTTTCTTAGCTGTTTTACTCAGTTTATCTTAAGGCATCCATATTTTGGGATGTTGCATGAATAGCAGTTGTGTTTATTGGAGAGTTTCTGGGTTTAAACTGGCAGAGGGGAGATTTAGACTGGATGTTAGGAGGAAGTTCTTTACAGTGACAGTGGTGAGACACTGGCACAGGTTGCCCAGGGAGGTTGTGGCTGCTCCCTGTCTGGAGGTGTTGAAGGCCAGGTTGGGCAAGGCCTTGAGTGACCTGTACTAGTGGGAGGTGTCCCTGCCTGTGGCAGAGGGTTGGAACTAGGTGACCTTGGAGGTCCCTTCCAACCTTACCATTATATAATTCTATGATTCTATGATTTAAGATTATGCTGATAATGAGGAGGAAGCATTTTGAGAACGTCAGAAAAATGAGCTAAACAAAATTATTAAGGCAGAGTTATTAAGGGAGAGGAATTCAGAACCAATACATGCAGAATAAAGCATGCAAGAAGGTTATGTTGATAACTACATTTACATTAAAAATAATCTAAATTGTATGAGTAGGTGCTAATTAGCTCTGGAGCCTGAAATAATTTGTTTCATCAAAGTCCAAGTTTATGCTCACTTTGCCGTGTATTGTCTTAGCCCTCTTCTAAAGGGAGCACTTAAGGGAGCAGAATGTAATTAACTGTTGTTGCTCTCTGGGGTTGTGCTTGTGTCTTTGACAATTTTATAAGTGCACCATCTGAGTGCTGTAGCCTGAGTAACAGGGTTGGACCATCCTGCTTTTGATAGATTGTTAAACGTCTTAAACTGGAGCTACTTTTGGTGATTGCCAGCCTGAGAGAAGATTCATCCAGATGATGTTGGGTGACTGAAAGGCATGACATATCTGCTCATGTTCCATGACCTAACTGTGGCCCTTCTGAATGCCAGCTCATTAAACAAATACTTTTATTCACTGGCACATTTTATGTGATGTACTTAATAAGATGAGAAGATACAAATCAATGGAAAATAAACTGAGAGAGAAAACTGCTGATACAGGAGGTGAGGACGTGTAAAGAAATAGGAAAAGGTGCTCAGTGTTCAAGCTGGGTACATGGGATTTGCAAAAAGCATATTTATGTATAGAAAATATATATAAGTACACATGTCCTGATTCTGCTAATTATGTTTTTGGCAGGGATCAGTGTCTGCCCTCTGTTCCATGGCATATCATACAGTAGGAGTGGTCACAGGCTATTGGTATTCCCTAGCTACACATGCAGGCAGCTCAAGTGGAGGTTCTTCCCTGTTGATCTGAGATGGACACTACATTTAAAAATCAAAAGAGCTGTAGCAAAGGCCACTTGTACTTCATGTGGAGAAGAGAAACCTTGCTTAACATGTTACTTCAGCAGTAAGACTGTGCTGCAGCTTTGACTATTCTTAGAAACCTGTATTTTTCAGTTCTTTTGTATTCATTTGGAAGTGGTGGTGGTAGGAACAAAATTGTTTACCATGTTCATCATGCACTGAAGTGCCATCATGATGTTCTAGCTCATTTATTCTTTTTGCTGTTCTGCATTTTGTGTTGTTTTTTGATTGGTAGCTCCAAAGGGATGTTGTCTTCTGCCTGTGTGAGCAAATATCTCAATCTCCAAGTGTTAATAGCCAACCAAGAACCTGTTGTCATGAATATAGAATTAGGATTGCTTTGTCTGAGCTGCCTCACTCTACACACATCTGTACTGAAATTCACCTGCCACTTTCTTGCTCAGTAGTGACTGTTATGTAATTCTTCATAGCTGGTCCTCACCTTTGTCAGATTAGCATTAACCTCTTTTCCCAATTTTTTTATGGATGTACTGACAACATATATCCTAGGATTCCTGAGGGGATTTGTGATCATTTTATAGAATCATGGAATGGTAAGGTTGGAAGGGACCTCAAGGATCATCTANGGTCCTTTTCCTCAGGACTGCTCTCAGCCATTCCCCACCCAACCTGGATTTGTGCTTGGGATTGTGCCTACCCAGGTGCAGGACCTTACACTCGGCCTTGTTGAATGCTATGAGGTTGGCCTGGGCCCACCTCTGCAGCCTGTCCAGATCCCTCTGGATGGATCCCTGCCTTCTAGCAAGTCGACTGTGCCACACAGCTTGGTGCCATCTGCATTGGGACCTTTATGTTTAAAAAATTTTCCCAGGATCGGTGCCAGACTTGCTGATACTTCCCTCAGTCTTTGAGAGGGATCCCAGGAGAGACTGGCATTGCATCACATTCCTTGCTTTGGATATTGGAACACTTATGGGTAGAGGTTATGTGGTACTAGCTTTCTCTCTCCCTCCTTTGAGTCCCACTGGCCCTTTCCAGTGGAGTCTGTCTCCTTGGGGTGATGTGTTCTACATTTCATGTTCTTACTTTTGTCTGTAATGCCTTGCATGGATACTACAGTTAGAAACAGATCTTCTGATGTGCATCCCCTCTGTGGAATATTCTGGAATGAGAACTAGCCCATGCTGAACACAGAAAACCAAAAAAACAAAACTCTTTCTGCTACAGTGTGCTTTTTTTGCTAACTCTTCTTTTTACTACCTGGCATCATCTCTTTGCTTAGAAGTCCTTCAGCAGGCTGCCAACTCCTGATTAAGTTAAAAAAAAAATGTATTACTTATTTTTATATTTTAAAAATTATTTCTCAAGATTTTTTTCTTGGCTTGCATTATTGAATCTTTATATTAATCCTGCTAAATTTCATGATCCTTTTTATTAACCTCTGGTTGTGTTTTGTTTCCTTTTGAAGTAATTTTTGGGAATTGATTAGTTTTTGGCTGTGTGTCTGAGTTTTATAGTGTCTTGAGGCCACCCACAAAGATTTTAATTTGTAAGATTCTAGCTCCCTCTTTCACAGAATCATACAGAATCTCAGAATGTCAGGGATTGGAAAGGACCTCAAAAGATCATCTAGTCCAACCCTCCTGCCAGAGCACCTATAGCAGGTCACACAAGAATGCATCCAGGTGGATTTTGAAAGTCTCCAGTGAAGGAGACTCCACAACCTCTCTGGGCAGCGTGTTCCAGTGTTCCATCATCCATACAATAGAAAAAGTTTTCCTTATGTTGAGTGGAATATCCTATGCTCCAGCTTGCACCAAGTCCTGTCATTGGACATTTGTGTTTTGCTTTCCATTTGTATGCTTAACAATCCTTGTCCTTGTTATAAAGCAGTTTCTCAATAGTAATATTTTATGAACTAGGTTCTTTCTGCTTCTTAAGTTTGAATGTTTCTCTTTTCTTTGTATGAGTGGGTTTTTTTTGTTTGTTTGTTGTCTGTTTTGTTTCAGCTGTGCAAGAGACATAGAGGTTTCAGCTTCCATCTGCTGTTGTGATTCTTAGCAAGTCTAGCTGTGAGAAATATTCTTTGACCTGTTGTGTTTTCTTCTTTGACAGCCTTTCTTATCTCAGAGTTTCATAACGTCTCAAGTAATTTCCATCCTTGTTGGATGACCAGTCCTCTAGGTCACTTATTTTGGTAAGCCTTTACTGTTCAGTCTAGTTTTTTGGTTCCTAGGGACTTTATACTGTTTGTTGATATTCTTAAATTGCTAATAGAAGCCGTTCCTCAATCTCTGCTCATGTGTGAAGTTTTAAGTCTTTTCTGCCTTTTCAGTATTCTGCTGCTGGTTTTTTCCCCAATAAGTTTTCAGTAGGACTATTGTGTAATATATTTTTTAACAACAGGCATTATAGTCTTTGTATAGAAAAGTGTATACTTTCACATGAGTGTTTTATGTCTCTGAATTTCTTTTTAAAAGGAAAGCCTCTCTGTTCTGACTTTTCCTTGCCATTTACATCTTGCTTGAGTCAACTCATGTCCTTTCTTTTAGTTGAGAATTACAGGTCTTCATGACATTACTTCTTCTCTTAAACCATGTACTGTGTTTCTGTAACCTCTTCAGTTTGGATATTTTCTTATGACCTTTGAAGTGTCTGCAAACTTACTATTTCTGGTTTAAATTAAGCTCATCTACTTTCTAGAGCTTTCTCTAGAACTTTCTCTTCCAATTTCCAACATTTTCCTATTTCTTTGAATTCCCTTTTAAATACATTTTCTTAGCTGCTCATTGAAAATTGCTTGTCAGTCTGTGTTGTTTTGGGAGCACTTCTGGAAATGCTGCCATAGTTTTCTGCTTCTTCTCTAGCAACCAATATTTTGCCTCTGGAATATTTCTTTTAACCTTCTTCTTAATGTCACATGCACAGTAGCCATGGCCTTTGTTCAACACCTCCAAGTAGCCTTTCCAAACCCTCTGTGAGGTCCCATGTTCTTGTGTTTGAGCAGAGAAGTCTGTGACCTCTGGTTGTCAGACTTTGTGTTCCCGGTAATCATTGGTAGAACATGGAGGCTGGAAAGGTTCATTAAGCTATCAGGCAAACCTGGGAAAATCTGGATGCAATTGTTTTCTACTGAGTTAAGTGAGAAGATGAGCATCATCTATATGTAGCTGGACTCGCTAAAAAGATGCCATTGGCAAAAAGTGCTTGGCTTTGTAGTAAAGCACATAGGTGGTCAGAGGGGTGTTCACAATACCTACAATGTTGGTCAACTGTCACTATTAAGCAGTCCTATGTTCTAACTACAACAGAGCCTATGAATTAAAAAAAAAGCTCCTCTTGATTTCAGCAGAATTATTGTACTGTTGCAAAATGCTGTGCCTTTCACCTGGGGGTGGATTTTATAGTGCACAGTGTGCACGTACAGCCCAGACAGCAACCAAGTCCTGGGCTGCAGCAAGAGCAGCATGGCAAGCAGGGCAACGGAGGGGATTCTGTCCCTTTACTCTGCTCTTGTCAGACACCACCTGGAGTACTGTGTGCAGTTCTGGAGCCCCCAGCAAAGGAAGGACATGGAAGTGTTGGAGCAGGTCCAGAGGTGGCCACAAAGATGCTGAGAGGGCTGCAGCAGCTCT
>WBNM01037026.1:30445-49814 GCA_013399055.1 Ramphastos sulfuratus
CTTTTTTTCTTTTTTTTTTTTTTTTCCCCCTGTAGATTCTTTCAGTTAGTCTGGTTAAAGGAAGATGTACTGTTGTAATAGGTTAGTAAACCCTGAGCCCTGAGCCTGTTTAAAAACATTTTTTTAAAACACAAGGCTTTTGAAAATAAATGTATGAAATTGTAAGTGGGTTTAATGTCTGAAGAACTGTGATGGTTTGGGAGTTACCTGCCTCCCCACACTATGAAAATCACCCAGACTAGACACAGTCAGCTGGAAGTTAAGGACTGAAGCTCTATTTACAGCTTAGCACAATGTATCAAGCAGAGATATACACAATAGACATGAATAGTTACAGAAATAGACAAGCTAAAGGTAACAGAGAAACACAATCCCCCTCCCAGAAATCAGAGTCCGCAGGAGGGGCTTCCAACCACCCTTCCACCTTCTTTCCACCCCTCTACCTTACCCCAGGGTCTGGCTTACATGCAAGGTGAGTTTGGAGGATGGGCAAGGGGGGTTAGAAGCAGAGTGATTAGTTAGGTTACTCAGCAGAAAGGCCAGAAGACACACACCAGCTAGAGTGAGAGACTCTCTGTCTTATCCATATTTGTGTCCTTGTTCTTACACATTACAGCAAGCCTATGAGTGAAGCAGACATCATCATTGTTTGCTTTTCACAGCCTATCATCTAATTTTTCTCATTAAAATATTCCAATTAGCCACAAAACAGCGTAAGAACATTGCCCACTTGTTTTTTAAGCTTACATTTAGAACTGCTTTCACTGATCTCAGCAAAAAGTAGGACTTAAAATTAGTAAATGGTTTGAGTTAATTCAGAGGGTGTGGTATTTCAAATCCCAAGCAGGTGTCCTCTGTGTATATATTGCTGTCAAATTCCAGTAAATGAAAAAAAAAAAAGAAAAATAAAAAGGGGAAAGTATCCATAAATGAAAGACCATGGTAAAAGATCTTAGGCTGAACCTACTATTTTAAATTCCTGTTTGTTCATTTTTTTTTTAGGTTACTTCATCAAGCTGTATGGCTTTATGTAAAACAGTAAAGTACTCTGCAGTAGCTTTGCTGTTTAAAATTAAACTAAGGGCATGACATTATCTGGAAAAGGAAAGAACAGGCTGTAGAATGAGAGAAGGTTGTGGGCTTTAGAAAGATGAGTGAAAGTGATTCTTCAGCTTTTAGTGGTGGTAAGATTATCACATACTTCTGAAAAATTTGTGGGGGTTGGAAAAAATCTAGCAGTGTGCTTTTAAATTTCTTCAGTAATTAGAAGACAGCAAGGGAGAAAACAGGAAGATGGAGCTGTTAGGCAAGATGCATGTATTGGAGGCTTAGCCAACATGTTTGAAACTGTCATGCTGATGCTTTAATTCCATTACCTCTGGTGTATCTTCATTTTTGAGGTTGGCAACAAAAAACCCCAGGAAAGTGTTGGGTTTTTTTCGGTTTGGGTTTTTTGTTTGCTTGGGGTTTTGTGGTTTGGGTTTGTTGTTGGTTTTTTTTCCCCCCAACCTCCTTAGAAACTAATTCGGGAAATAGAACAGTTAGCCTTCAGGATTTGTCTCTGTATTCAACATCACACTGCTAAACACACTGATGACTGCACATATTGATCAGGAAGCTCCAAGTGTTAAATGCTCTGCTCTCAAAAGTTACAGTTCAGTAAACATTTCCTCTGAAGCAATAAGAAAATATTGTTAAAAGTAGTTTCCAAAATAAACTGCTTCCTCATATGGTCTGCATTTGCTGACCTGATGCTAACAGTTTATTTGCAGGTGGGATTGTGAAAATTCTCCCTTGTACACATTAAAGCTTTCTCAAAAGGATTCAAATGGTAATAGCAACTGTTTTCTCATCTGTTTTTTAATTGCCTAATGTGTATACTGTTCTGTCTTTAAATTTCAATTTTACTTCTGAGTTCATGCAGTGTATGGTGCAGTGCAAGCAGCCTGTGACATGGGAAGCTTCTTTTGGTGTCTGCTCAGAGAGAAGGATGTCCCACTGCAATCAGTGAGGTTGCATTTGGTTACCTGTGGTGAGGAGCTGATAAAGAGAATCACAGAACCATAGAATCATAGAATGTCAGGAGCTGGAAGGGACTTCGAAAGCTCATCCAGCCCAACCTCGCAGCAGGATTGCTGTGCAGTGTGTGCATGCAGCCCAGACAGCAACCGAGTCCTGGGCTGCAGCAAGAGCAGTGTGGGCAGCAGGGCAAGGGAGGGGATTCTCCCCCTTTACTCTGCTCTCATGAGACCCCACCTGGAGTANGCAAAGAGAGAGACTCCACAGCTCCATCTGGGCAGCCTGTTCCAGTGTTCTGTCACCCTCACAGGGAAAAAAATTTTCCTCATGCTTAAATGAAACTTCTTATGCCTCAGTTTCCACCCATTGCCCCTTGTCCTGATCAGTTCACTGAAGCAAATTTCAGAGATGGGAACCATCAAAAATTCCACAGTTCAGAGACATAAATCAGTAGCTTCTACTTAGGTTTTATATTTTGTCTCTTACTGTACAAAATTGCACATGTCTTACTTCACACAGCTCAGTACTCATGTGGACACCTCCATGCCTAACTTTATGCCAATGAATACAGTTCTTCAATACAACACTACAATGCAAGCACCTGAGTGCTTGAAAGCCTTTTGGTGCATATTTAATATTTGGAGAATTAATGTTTTCATTTCCAAGTTAGCACCATCATTTACGGCTTCTTGCCTCTTCTTTGGTTTGAAGCTAGTGGGGTGGTGGCTGCCTTCCAGTATCTGAAGGGTGCCTACAGGAAGGCTGGAGAGGGACTATTTACAAGGTCTTGTAATGACAGAACAAGGGGCAATGGGTTTGAACTGGCAGAGGGGAGATTGAAACTGGATGTTAGGAGGAAGTTCTTTACAGTGAGGGTAGTGAGACACTGGCACAGGTTGCCCAGGGAGGTTGTGGCTGCTCCCTCCCTGGAGGGGTTCAAGACCAGGTTGGACGAGGCCTTGAGTGACCTGTACTAGTGGGAGGTGTCCCTGCCTATGGCAGGGGGTTGGAACTAGATGATCCTTGAGGTCCCTTCCAATCTTACCATTCTATGATTCTATGCTCCTGAGCTAGAGACCATGTGGTGGTGTCTGTCAGAACAGACTCTCAGCTAATGCACTCTGCAAATGGGCAGTCTGTGCCTCCCATCTGTGCTGACGTGCAGGGGTTATTGGCTGAGGTTCAGTAGCAGGTTCGTGCGTACCAGTGGCTCCTGGTGCAGGGCTGCCTGGTGCTGGGGTAGCTACCAGTGTGCTGTTGCTGGGTTGCAGCAGTGGTGGGTGGACAGGGCTGCCTCTCATAGCAGGTCATTGTTGCCATACACATGTAGCAGGGCTGCAAAGAAAATTACAGAGTTTGGGGAGAGAACCTTCCAGCAAGTCTCCCTAAGGTTTGTTGGTTGCGAAAGAAACAACAAGAGGAAATGCTGACAATGTTTGTAAATGTTTGCAAATTTGTAAGTTTGTTCTAACTGTGGCAAGTCTTATACACATGAGGAGTGTGTGTGTGTGGAAATCACAACAACAAACCTCTTAGGTGAAATGCTGAAGTATTTAAGTTGAAAACCTATCAATAAACAAGATTTATCAGGACACTGAGGGAGTAACTACAAAACAAGGGGAAAAGAAATGTTATTTATTTGTGTTTAGATGTCTTAGAAATCATCAAATAGCTACTCCCATACTGTTCCCCAGATTTCAGCAGCATGAAAAATGAATATGAGGCATTTCTGCATGAAATGTGTGGCTTGTGGAGGATTTCATGTTTCAGCAGTAGCGTTTGGGGCCTGGTTTTGCAGTCCTTGTTGCAACAAATGAGGCTGTTAGAATTCATAACAGCTGGGGGAATGAGTAAAGATCCTGTGACCAGACTTTGATATAGTGCTGCTTTACTTCAACCAGAGATACATACAGGAAAATAAAAGAAAATAGGTATTCTTTTTTAATGCATCCATCTTTAAGTGATTTCATGTTAGTGTGGTAATATCTACATAACTTCTGTAAATAAATTGAAATATTTATTCTGATCTCATGTCAAGTTATTTTCTAGCCCTTGATCTGGGTGTCGTTTACACATTTTGAAGTAAGCAGTTGCTAGGAGAAAATGTAGATATGTAATCTAGATCACCTCCTTCCACCTGGAGTCCTGTGTNAGAAACAAAATGTATAGTACCTTGCAAATATCACTGTCAAAAAGGCTTTCATTCATGGACACACAGCTGATTTGGGAGGCATTTTGACAGCTGCAGTCCTCAGTAGGGATGCTTCTTTTTTTTTTTTTTTTTCACTTGCAAACCACAGTAATCATGGAAATCTTGTGAATTCTGGAGTGGGAAGGCTGTTCCACTTCTGCACATTGGAGCTGCCTTTTAGTTTGCTCAGTCCTCTGAGCCTAGTGCATTGCTGTAGTGTGATTTATAGTTTTCTCAATCTGCTTCAACTAATACATTTCTCAATTTAGTAAGAGAAATGCCATGCAGTAGTGTGGTTGAGAGTGGTTTATGATGTTAATACTCCACATAACAGTGAAAGAAATCTTGTTTTGATTCAACTCAACTTTTGATATTCAGACATCTCTGTGTGCAGTTGGTTTAGAGTGTGTTATTGCTGACTGACCTTTAAGTACATTAATTTTTAACTTCCTTTTCATTTCCCTCTGTTTCCAGGAAATTGAAGACCATGTGGCATTTTTAATAACTGTTCCAACAGCCCTAGCAATTTTTTTTGCTATATTTATCCTTGTCTGCGTAGAACCTGTATTTAAGAAGCTGCTTCGTATATTTTCTCTGGTGGTCTGGGTGTGCCTTGTTGCCATGGGATATCTCTTTATGTGTTTTGGAGGAATCATCTGCCCCTGGGACCAGGTAAGACTGTCACTGTTATTAATTTTACTTCCACTGAGTGCATTTACAAGAACCACTCTATGCAGTAGCACTCACATTCACTCTTGTGAGATAGTTCTTAAAATGTTTTTGTGGCTATTTGCATGCTGAAACTTTCCACATCCACTTCATAAACAGTGAACTGATGGGCATGGTGAGGATATGGAAACACTTGAAGTTTTCCTGCTTTTATATTTTTAAACTCCTTTGTATAATGAACACTTGATTCCAGCCACAACTTCTTTGTGTAGTGATTATTTAATTCTGGTGACCAATTAACATGACAGAAATACTATTTTTTTCAATAGCAGTAATGCTGTGTGTTTGAGTGCTCAGTGCAGGCTTTCTGTGGTCTTCAAAACACCTGAGACTGGGAGTTTCCTTACATTTCCAGGGAAATGAATGAACAAAAAAGCAAAATTTAAAAAATGTTGTGATGAAGACAGAGCAAAAACACAGCAGCATCTTAGCAGCAGCACTTTCGAAATACCAGTAAATGATGGACAGTATCCAGCATTGCACCTGATTGATTCATCTCATGTTCTGCCATATCCTTTTCTTTTTCCTAAGCCTCTCTGCACTGAAATAGTCCTGATATAATAATTGTGAAACTTAGCAAAGGATGGAAAAAAAAGCTTTAAAATGTATCAGTCTTCTTAAAATTTCATGCTGAGTCCATGAGTTTGCTGTAACCTTTAAATGGTTATCTGGGGTGTCTTTTAGGTCTTTAAGATAAACTTGAAAGAAATCTTCTGACTTGGTATTCAGATCTTGCAAAGGCTTATGCAAATACTGAACTTTAAGTATGCAAATAATTCCTTTAAAATCTTTAATTCAAATTATTTAAATTGCTCACATATGTTGGTAATATTAGTTTTGGAGCCCTTACCTCCGTGAGTGGCTTTTCTTATGTTTTTAGAAGGTTCAGGGATTAATTAGCTATGAAATTGCTTTTCTGCTTTTCTATTGTTGTTTTGTGATTGGTTTCTTTGGGTTTTGTTTGTTTGTTTTAATATATTTGGAAATACCAAACCCGGTCACACTTGAATGTAGTAGAAAACAAATCAGAAGATGCAGTATTTTTCTAGATACAAATTTCACCGTGGGAGCTCCTTTATTTTTATGATACCAAGTGTGAATAACTCACATGGTTTTTACTTTTTTTTGTTTGCTTGCTTGTTTGTTTGTTTTATTTATTTTCATTGCCAGAAACAGGATATCATGGTAAAATATTTCAGGCTTTCAAGCCTAGGTGCAAACATTAGCCATATTATTTGTTCACTACAAATTCTACTGAGTTTAATATTTCGTTATTTGAGATATGACAATGGTTTTCAATGTGATGTAAAAATGATCTAAGAGGGATGCTGATGTCTAGCTCCTAGGGTTGTATTTGTCTTGCCCTCCTTTTCTCTTATGAAGTAAGTGGGAATTTCCACAGCATCTGAGGAAATGTGGCTGGCTGTGAGAGGCAGGAAAGGCTGCAGGGAAAGGCATTGTCTTCCTGCAAGCTGCCAACACACAAGTCCTGGGATATTTGTCCATGCCTTGCTTTGCTCCAGGCAGCAGCAGCTTTGTCCAGAGTGGACAACGCTTTCCCAGGCATCCTGGGCCCACCTGCAGATATGTGGCTGAACTCCACCGTGCAGGGGTTGTTGGCAGGAGAGGTGCCCCTGGACACTGCTAGGAGGTAGAGGTTGTGTGGGATCATGGAACACAGGAAGGACATGGAAGTNCCCCAACCAATTTCTTTTCCCCCTTTGAATAGCAGCGCTGCTTTGGTGATCACTTTTGTAGGCATTGTGTGAGTTAAGAGTAAACTACAGAAATACAGGAATCTTTCTGGGGATTTGACAGCTTACACAATAGACTGATTGCAGGTTTGATGGTTTTGAAGGTTTGTGAAGAAGGTGTGAGCAGTAAAACACTGCTGTGTGTTCCTGTGATGCTCATGTTTTGGTTGCTCCGCGTCAAGAATACGTAGGTCAATACTCATGTTCTCTCCTGCAATTAAACATGAAAGCAAGTCTGAAAAACCCTTCCTTAGTGATCACAGAGTTTCTTTGTTGCAGTTTTACAGTTAGTGAATTATAAAACTATTTTGCTTAGCTTATTAGAATCATAGAATCATAGAATGGTAAGGTTGGAAGGGACCTCAAAGATCATCCAGTTCCAACCCCCTGCCATAGGCAGGGACACCTCCCACTAGCACAGGTCACTCAAGGCCTCGTCCAACCTGGCCTTGAACACCTCCAGGGAGGGAGCAGCCACAACCTCCCTGGGCAACCTGTGCCAGTGTCTCACCACCCTCACTGTAAAGAACTTCCTCCTAGCATCCAGTCTAAATCTTCCCTCTACCAGTTCAAACCCATTGCCCCTTGTCCTGTCATTGCAAGACCTTGTCAATAGTCCCTCCCCAGCCTTCCTGTAGGCCCCCTTCAGATACTGGAAGGCTACTCTATAGTCTCCTGGAATCCTTCTCTTCTCCAGGCTGCAGAGCCCCAACTCTTGTACCCTGTCCTCATAGCAGTGCTGCTGCAACCCTCTGAACATCTTCATGGCCTCCTCTGGACCCACTCCCAACAGTTCCATGTCCTTCCTGTGCTGCGGGCTCCAGAACTGCACACAGGACTCCAGGTGGGGTCTGATGAGTTTTTTTGTGGTTTTTTTTGTGGCTTTTATGAAGGAAAAGAACCATGATGTGAAATTTAAATTAGTTCTGTTTCAAACATGTCTTTGTCAATATAACTAATTAGAAAATTCTGAAAATAAAAAAAAAGGGCTAATTAATGACACTTACTTACTAAACAAGTGCTTTATTTTCATTTTCTTGAAATTACAGCCTAACTTTTGTCCTAATCCAGCTACATTTAAAAATACTCTTTTCATCACATCTTCCATGTCTCATGAACCCCAAACCTGTTTAGATACATGGCATTTCTTAATTGTACTCCTAATTATTTGAAGATAAATGTTCTGCATACTATTGTTTATGGAAAGAACATGTTATTGTTGTATTTGTGCCCAAGCCTTCTCACTTTAACAGGCTACAAGAGTTGGGGCTCTGCAGCCTGGCGAAGAGAAGGCTTCCAGGACACCTTAGAGTAGCCTTCCAGTATCTAAAGGGGACCTACAGGAAGGCTGGGGAGGGGCTATTTACAAGGTTTTGCAATGACAGGACGAGGGGCAATTGGTTTGAACTGGCAGAGGGGAGATTTAGACTGGATGTTAGGAGGAAGTTGTTTGCAGTGAGGATGGTGAGACACTGGCCCAGGTTGCCCAGGGAGGTTGTGGCTGCTCCCTCCCTGGAGGTGTTCAAGGCCAGGTTGGACGAGGCTTTGAGTGACCTGTACTAGTGAGAGGTGTCCCTGCCTATGGCAGGGGTTGGAACTAGATGATCCTTAAGGTCCCTTCCAACCTTACCATTCTATGATTCCATGATTCTATATCCCTACATGCATTAAATTTTGGTTTAATAATTTTAATATTCCTTTTGGTTTTTTTCAGCTATAATTTTTCCCTGTTTCTTTCTCTGATGGATCCTTAGGTGTGAACCTTTTCAGCTATTGTTTACAGTAAACAACATTTCAGAGAGACTGTTTTGGTTATGAACTCAATATATATTTAATACAAAGCAGTTCCTCCTGAGCCTGCAGGCATATAGCTCAAATAACTTTGAGGTGCAGTAGAGGGCTGAAAATGAAGTGGTTGGTCAGCACCATTGTTTTTTTGGTTGTTGTTGTTTTTTTTTTTTTTTTGTTAGAAAACTGTGGGCTGATGTGAAATGAGTGCAAATCATAACTGGTTTCAGCTATTACCTGCAGACTGCTTTTGTCTGTCTGCATTGCCTTGTCTAATGTTTGGCTGCAGCTACAGTTTTGGAGAGAAGGCTCTTATCAGGTAGGTACCTGGCTTCTCTTTTGAAGGGAGGAGGCAATGTGGCTGTATAAGGTTACTTCATCCCTAGGGACAGTCTGCAAGCCCCATGCTGGCTCTGTAATTGCCTACTGAGTCTAATCCAAAGTTGTGTAGTTGTCACTAGGTTGTGTGGGCAAATCACAAAGTCATTTTTAAAAGGAGCCAAGAAGTCTGCACTATCAGGCTTACCAACTAACTTACCTATTCAGTTAGTCCAAGCTTCCTTACTCCTTTATGTATGTGGACATTGAATAAAGGTGGATGCCTTGAGAGAGAGATGGAGAGCACCTTAGTGAGGCAGTGGGTGGCTTTACATGAAAATGTGTCTTTGGTACCTGATAAACTTTTTTAAAGAGTTATGGCAACCCTGTCTCATGGGTATCAACCTAAGTTTCTGTCAGTGCTACACTTGACAGAGGAGCCCCCAGTTTTCCCTGATGGCCCAGGGAACTTGGATGCTTTGGTAGGACCAAATACATACTACATTGTGTTACGGCCCAGGAGGGAGGCAGGGCTGTAAGGTGGGATTTGCAGGACACCTGTCCAGGCTTGAGTTAAAGCAAAGGAATTCATGCAGAGTCTTGGAAAAGAACAACTACCTGCTGTCAGTTCTTTCCAAACAGTCTATGGTGCAAGCAATAGTGTATGGAGAGAGTTTCAGTGAGAAAAGACCCAAAGGAGGTGCTTAGAAAGGTCTGTGTGGAAATCAGTGGATGGTGTGTTTGCTGGAGGGCCAGTGATGCAAGGCAGGCAAGCTGAAAATGTAGCACTGGTAGAAAATGGTAATACATTGATTTTTGTCATGTTAGGACCTTCCCCTGCTATGGAAAAGACCACCTGTCCTCACAACATTTAAATCCAGTACCTATCTGTAGAATTATGTGTCAGGGAATGAATTTAAATTAGCTTCTCTTGTTTCACTGACAGTGTAATTATTGTGCAATAGTTGCCTTTCCATGTCATCCTCTGACATTTCTAATACTTCCTCAGCCTTCTATACAGGGTGTATGTAAATATGTCATAGACATTGATATCAGTGGGTAAAAAAGAGCTCTTAAAGCATACAGTGGATGACAGAAAAAAAGGGGGCAATTATACAGCATTATACTAGTCTAATGAATTCTATCATTGCTGGATTTTGGTATTCAGCTCTACTTAATTATAAATATGTTTGCACAATGCAGGCACCAGATGTGTTCCTCCTTGTCTGTATTCAGTTACAGCAGAGAAATCACTGCAAGCAGGATTTGACACTTCCGGTTTATTAAAAAAAAACCATCCCCAGAGTCATGAGTTTAGAATATTTGTTTGTCTGGTTTAGCCTGAATGCTACTTTATGAGCTCAATCTGAAGTACTTCTGGTTTTGTTCTGTTTTAATGTGTTGGTATGGAATGGTTCAGTTCAGGCCCTGGTCTGTGAATTTGCTGTGTTATCATTCTAATTTTTTTATGCTCTCATGGCACCTGTGGTATCAGTCCAGGGACCTCAAAGGCTCATCCAGTCCACCCCCCCTGCCACAGCAGGATGTCCTAGCGCAGATCACATAGGAATGTGTCCAGTAAGGTTTTGAATATCTCCAGAGAGGGAGACTCCACAACCCCCCTGGGCAGCCTGTTCCAGTGTTCTGTCACTCTCACAGTGAAAAAATTCCTTCTCATGTTTAAATGAAACTTCCTATGCCTCAGATTCCACCCATTGCCCCTTGTCCTGTCATCAGGGATCACCCAGCAGAGCATGGCTCCGGCCTCCTGGCCCTCACCCTGCACATATTTGTAACCATTAATGAGGTCACCTCTCAGTCTCCTCTTTTCCAAGCAGCAGAGCTCCATCTCCCTCAGGCTCTCCTTGTGAAAGAGATGTTCCATTCTCTTTATCATCTTTGTGGCTCTATCATGTGCTGAGAGATGAAGGCCTGCAGAGAGTTCACAGAATCATGTAATGGCTTGAGTTGGAAGGGGCATCCCCACTACACCAGGTTTCTCAAAGCTTCATCCAGCCTAGTCTTAAACACTTCCAGGGATGAGGTGTCTACAGCTTCTCTGGGCAACTCATTCCAGTGTCTTACCACCCTCATAGTAAAGAACTTCTTCCTGAAGTCTAATTTAAATCTACCCAGCTCTAATATAAAACCATTGCTCCTTGTCTTACCACTACATGCCCTTTTAAAATGTCCCTCCTCAGCTCTCTTCTAGGCCTCTTTCAGGTACTGGAAGGCAACTATAAGGTGTCCCTGGAGTCTTCCCTTCTCCAGACTGAATAGACACACCTCCCTCAGCCAGTCCTCATAGGAGAAGTGCTCCAGCCCTCTGATCACCTTTGTGGCCCTCCTCTGGATCCTCTCTGAGAAATCTATGCTCTTCTCGTGTTGAGGGCTCCAGAGCTGGATGCAGTACTCCAGATGGGGCTCTGACCAGAGCAGAGTAGAGGGGAAGAATCACTTCCCTTGACCTGCTGATCTTTTGATGCAGGCCAGGATAAGGTTGGCTTTTTGGGGTGCAAATGCACGTTGTCAGCTCATGGCAAGTGCCTCATCCACCAGCATTCCTCAAGTCTTTCTCTGCAGGGCTGCTTGCAATCCACTCTTCACTCAGCCTGTATTTCTGTCTGGGATTGCCTCAATTCGAGTGCAGGACATTACACTTTGCCTTGCTGAACTTCATAGGCCCACCTCTTCACCCTGCCAGTTTCCTCCTTGATGGCATCCCTTCCTTCCAGCATGTTGACCACACCACACCACACAACTTGGTGTCAGCAGCAAACTTGCTGAGGGTGCTCTCAGTCCCACTGTCCATGTCACTGATGAAGATGTTTAGCAGCACCGGTCCTGGTACCAATCCCCGAGGGACTCTGCTTGTCACAAGTCTCCATTTGGACGCTGAATCACTGATCATAACTTTCTGAGAGCAGCCATCTGCCAATTCTTTATCCACTAAGTGGTTCTTCATCAAGTCTGTGTCCTTCCAACTCAGAGATGAGGATGTCATGCGGGACCATGTCAAATGCTTTGCCGAAGTCCAGAAGGATTATGCCAGTTGCTCCTCTCTTATTCACTAATGCTTTGGTCCCATCATAAAAAGCTTATTTACTGGCAACCAAAAGTAGGGGGGTTGGGTGTGGAAATCACTGCAGCAGTGGCAGGTTTGGGTATCTTCAGGCTGCCTGTGTGTCAGCTTTTTAAAGAGATTTAGGGCAGTTGCGCATCGATTTTGGGCTCCCCAGTTCAGGAGAGACAGGGACCTACTGGAGAGAGTCCAGTGGAGAGCCACGAGGATGACTAAGGGACTTGAGCATCTCCCCTTTGGAGAGAGACTGAGAGCCCTGTGGCTGTTTAGTTTGGAGAAGAGAAGGCTGAAAGGAGATCTGACCAATGTGTATAAATATCTGAGGGGTGGATGTCAAGTGGCTGGAGCTAATCTCTCTTTGGCAGTCAACAGCAATGAGACAAGGAGCAACAGCTACAAACTGGAACAGAGAAGGTTTCACCTCAACATGAGGAGAAACTTCTTGACAGTGAGGGTAACAGAGCCCTGGAGCAGGCTGCCCAGAGAGACTGTGGAGTCTCCTTCTCTGGAGACTTTCCAAACTCACCTGGATGCATTCCTGTGCAAACTACCCCGGGTCATCCTGCTTTGGCAGGGAGGTTGGACTCGATGATCTTTGGTCCCTTCCAACCTCTAAAGTTCTGTGATTCTGTGAAAAGGCCTCCAATTTTGTCAGGCACCATTTGCCCTTGGTGAAGTCATGCTGGTTGCCACTAACCTCCTCATTTTCCTTGTGGCTTACTAAAGTCTTCAGGAGGATCTGGTCCATTATCTTACTGGGCAGTGAGGTAAAACTGACTGCCCTGGGTCTTCCTTATCTCCGTTTTTTAAAGTAGGAGTTATGTTTCCCCTTTTCCTGTCAGTGGGTATGTCCCCAGTCTGCTGTGGCTTTTCAAATGTGATGGAAAGTGGCTTTGCAACTTAATCTGCTAGTTCCCTCAGGACCCACTGATGGATCTTGTCAGGTCCCATGGACTTGTGCAGCTTTAAGTTCATTAGATGGTCTGGAACCTAATCTTTTACAGTGGGTGGGTCTTCATTCTCTCAGTCCCTGTCCTTGCCTTCTGCAGCTTGGATGATGTGTTAAGAGCCCTTACCATTGAAGAAGTAGTCATTAAGTACCTCAGCATCTCTATATCCTGTGTGACCAGATCCTGCAGCTGTGCTGATTAGCTCCTGTATTAGGCAGCAGGGCAACTCAACGGCTCTGCAGAAATGGGAGAAATTTCTTTCTACAGTTATGTCATGTTCAATTTCTGCACCTTACTTGGACCTGCCTTATCTAAAGTCATCCTTCCTTTAAATTATTAATAATGTGTTGTGTGGTTAAGCAGTGCAGATCAGATGAGATAGAGGTTTGAGAAGGAATGCAGAAGCAGTTGTCGGTGAAGTCTCTGCGACACAGCAGAGTGGGAATGAGTTGCTGCTGTCAGCTGTGTAGCCAGCTCAGGATCTGGTGTGGGGGGGCCACTTGATGGTTTTTCAAGTTTAACATTATTCAGACTATCAAGAATGAGTATCCTGAGCAAGGAACTAAGTCTTGTAGGAGCATGGTTCAGTACCTTGTAGGTGAATAGTGACCTGAAAAAGGACATGAAGAAAACTTATAGGGAGCTTACATGAAGGCAGTTGTCGGTGAAGTCTCTGCGACACAGCAGAGTGGGAATGAGTTGCTGCTGTCAGCTGTGTAGCCAGCTCAGGATCTGGTGTGGGGGGGCCACTTGATGGTTTTTCAAGTTTAACATTATTCAGACTATCAAGAATGAGTATCCTGAGCAAGGAACTAAGTCTTGTAGGAGCATGGTTCAGTACCTTGTAGGTGAACAGTCACCTATAAAAGGACATGAGGAAGACTAGGGAGCTTATATGAAATGGGAAGATGATACTGTGCTTTGAGAGAAGCTGTGACAGAAAAGGAAGAAACCCACAATCCACAAGTATAAGCCACATTTGCAGTAATATTCAAGGGAGGAGAAGAACAGCTTATTTTAATCTTAATATTACTTTTTTCTAGACATAAAAGTCACAGGCTTAATAGCAAGACATTAAAATATGTTTATCAAGTCCAGTATGGTTATGTCTGCATAGAAGACAGGAAAAAGATCAGCTATTAGAGACCTGGCAGACATTAAATCAGTAGTATAGTAGATTAATACAGTAAAATAGTCTGTGTAGCCTTAGAACACTGTTAGCACAACTAATATGCTGTTGTTAATCTTTGGTATGTCATTGGAGTGCACCATGATAGCTGTTCATAGAAAGAGAACTGAGACACTGGCACAGGTTGGCCAGGGAGGTTGTGGCTGCTCCCTCCCTGGAGGTGTTCAAGGCCAGGTTGGACGAGGCCTTGAGTGACCTGTACTAGTGGGAGGTGTCCCTGCCTATGGCAGAGGGTTGGGACTGGATGATCTTTGAGGTCCCTTCCAACCTTACCATTTTATGATTCTATGATTATGTGATTCTATGATTTCTGTTTTAATTAGGAAGCCATTTTATGAAGACAAAACTTCAAACCCTAAATCTGTTTTAGTGCCAAATGGAAGACTAGAACCACAGTTAGAGGACATGAGCATTATCAGAGTAACTGTACATATAGGCAAGGGGAAATGGCAAGTAGTGTGGCTTCGGAGACCCATCAGTGGGCAAGAAGATTGATGGGTGCATTTCTCAGGGAGGTGTCTGGGGAATGTTTGCCTTCATTAGTGCTGTTTACTAGTGATGGAGTGACAATGTCACTGCTATAATGAAATGTGTTGTTGACCCAGTTAAAAGATGCCTAATGCAGCAAAAATTTAGAATGTTACAGGGAAGAAAACAGTGACTTGAAGACTTCAGTAACCACAACTAGATGAAATTTAATAATAGGAAATGAGAGGTGCCTGCATTGGGAGCCAGTAGCAGAAATTTCAGTGATAGGCTGAGACCTCATCACTTGAAAATGAGCAGGGAAAAGCAGAATGAAGAAGCATTAGCTGGTCACTGAGTCCTTAAGATTTATGTCTAGAAAATACTTATCACAGAATCAGAGACTCACAGACTCACAGAATCAGAAAATGTTAGTGTTTGGAATGGATGTCCAGAGATCATTGAGTCCAACACACCTGCCAAAGTACCTAGGGTAGTCTGTACAGGAATGCATGCAGGTGGGTTTTGAAAGTCTCCAGAGAAGGAGACTCCACTGTAAAGAAGTTTCTCCTCCCTCATGTTGAGGTGAAACCTTCTGTGTTCAAGTTCATATCCATTGTTCCTTGTCTTATTACTGGGCACCATCAAAAAGAGCTTGGCCCCAGCCACTTGACACTCACCCCTCAGATATTTATAGACATTGTTCAGATCACCTCTCAGTCTTCTCTTCTCCAGAATAAACAGCACCAGGGCTCTCAGTCTTTGTTCATAGGGGGGATGCTCAAGTTCCCCATACCATCCTCCTGGCTCTCCATTGGACTCTCTCTAGCAGATCTCTGTCTCTCTTGAATTGGGGAGCCCAAACTGGACACAGTATTCCAGGTGTGGTCTCACCAGGGCAGAGTGGACGAGGAGAAGAACCTCTCTAGACTTGCTGGACACACTTTTCTTGATGCACCCCAGGATACCATTGGCTCTCTTGACCACAAGGGCACATTGCTGTCCCATGGAGAACTTGCTGTCCACCAGGACTCCAGGGTCTTTCTCTGTGGAGCTGCTTTCCAGGACAGCAATTCCTAACCTGTNGCAATGGGTTTAAACTGGCAGAGGGGAGATTGATGTTAGGAGGAAGTTGTTTGCAGTGAGGGTGGTGAGACACTGGCACAGGCTGCTCAGGGAGGTTGTGGCTGCTTCCTCCCTGGAGGTGTTCAAGACCAGGTTGGACAAGGCCTTGAGTGACCTGTACTAGTGGGAGGTGTCCAGGGAGGGGGTTGGAACTAGATGATCCTTGATGTCCCTTCCAACCCTACCATTCTACGATTCTATGATTCTATGATCTCACTGGATGCAGCACAGCCTGACAGGCTGTCAGCCACCTCCCCCAGTTTTGTATTGTCAGGGAGCTTGCTGAGAGTACACTCAAAGCCCTCATCCAGGTTGTTAATAAAGATGTTGAACAAAACTGGACCCAGTACTATTCCCTGGGGAACACCACTGGCTACAAGCGTCGATCTGTGCCACTGATCACTTAACGATGGCTAAGTGTCCAGCTAAGTATGAAGCCTCATCTGGATGACTGTGTACTTTTCTGGTCACCTGCAATCAAAAAAGATAAACTGAAACAGGAACAATCAGAGAGTTACAAGTTAAACCACCAGGAGAAAGGATAGTTTTGAGAGAAGAGATTAGAAGAGTTTGACTTGGGTATAGATCAGCAGAAGAGTGGTGTGACTGCCATCTACTGCAGTGACTGCAAACGTGAGATTTGGGGAGAAACTGCAGAGATAAACATTGTAAATAAAATTTAGACTGGAAATTGGAAAATATCCCTTAGCCATTAGGGCATTGCATTTGTGGAGTGGCTAATATCCTAAGGATAATAAGGATTGAAACAATGAATTGATTTTACAGTGGAATGCTGTTCTTAGTTAAGAATATTGTAGTGTACTTTGTTGAGTGTGTGGTAGCAGAAGCATGGACTTTAGTGGCCCAGGAACATCCTTTTAGTTCTTTGTTCCTATGCACTGCTTCCATCTGGGATCTGCTGCACTAGTTTAAATGACAGTTTGCTTTGAACCATGCCTGAAGTTCATCTGAAAATTGAAGAGATGTATTTTCTAAGTTAGAAAAATGAATGGCTTTTTCCTATTGAAATGTCTTATACTTGCAGCATTCTTCTGGAGCAGTACTCACAAACACTTAAACATCACAGCTATGTGATAATTGTGATGTTATAGTGATCACTTCAGCCATGCATTGTAGGGCTTATGAGGGAAGCTTAATATAATATAAAGTATATAAATAAAGTGTATATATATAAAAGGTATATTTATAAAAATATGTATATAAATATAAAGTATAATATAAAATAGAAGAGACTGCTTCTAGAAGAGTCTTGTGTATTTATCAGGAGAACCTTATGAAGCCCTTATTTCCCTGCTAGTTTATCTTTCTCTACTCCATTTCCCATAGTGATTTTTCCATCTCAGAGTGTACAATTAAGGACAAAGGCTGAGGTGATTGTAGATTGCTTCAAGATTATTGCATAGTTTATGTGCAGTGTGATATTTGCTGTGCAAGTCATGTGGGTGAATTTTGCTAAGAGGAGCATTAAGATAGCTCGATTGAAGCACAATAAAAATGTGAGTCTCAGATAAATGTGCTACACTGTACGTGGCAAGATTTTTCTCTTTGATGGGAAAGAACTTACATATAAGAATATTAATGTACCTGCAAGTACTGAAACTTAAGTAATGCTGATTTCAGGTTGCTGAAGTCAAGAGACCAGATGACAAATGGGAATTAATAATTTAAGCCGTCCATAAGGCCTCCAATATGCTTAAGAATTGATTAGACATCAAGAAATAAACATTTAATAATTTCATAGTACATACTAGTTAATTAGTTGTATGATGGAGCTACCAGAATCATAGAATGACTTAAGTTTGAAGGGACCTTAGAGATCATTTACTCCAACCTCCCTGCCATGGGCAGGGATGCCTCTCAACTAGACTTGGTTGCTTGAGGCTTCACCCAAAATGGCCTTGAACACCTCCAGGGAAGGAGCATCCACAACCTCCCTGGACAATGTATTCCAGAGTCCCACCATCCTCATACTGAAGAACTTCTTCCTAAGATCCAGTCTAAACCTACTCTCCCTCAGCATAAAACTGTTCCCCCTTGTCCTATTCTAGACACTCTAATGAAAAGTCCTTCTCCAGTCTTACTGTAGGTTCCCTTCAGGTCTTGGAATGCAACTATAAGATCCCCCTGGAGTCTTTTCCTCTCCAAGCCAAACAACCCTAGTTGCCTCAGCTTAGCTTCATAGCAGAGGTGCTCCAGCCCTTGGATCATCTTTGTGGCCCTCCTTTGGACTTGCTCCAGCAGTTATGTGTCCAGGACTGGACACAGTATTCAATGTGGGGTCTCACAGGAGCAGGGGAAAGGAGAAGAGTCACCTCTCTTGACCTGATGGCCACATTCCTCTTGATGCAGTCCAGGATACAGTTTACAGTTTGCCTTCTAGGCTGAATGAGTGTGCTGCCAGCTCCTGTTGAGCTTCTCATCAGTCAGCACTCCCACGTCTTTTTCTTCAGGACTGCTTTCAGTGTACTCTGCAACCAGGCTGTATTTGTGCCTGCTAGACCCAGATGCAGGACGTTTGCACTTTAACTTGTTGAACCTCATGTCACTGACCCCCTTCTAAAGTCTGTCAAGATCCTTCTGGATAGATTCCTCAAGTGAATTCACCCTTCCCTCAAGTGAGTCCATTGCACACACTACCCAGAATTTCTCGTTAGCAAGTATGAATTAGGGTAGCCAGGCAAGCTTTTTCTTTTCATTGGGATTGTTACCCACTCAGAAATGTGACATTTATAAGATCTTGCAATGACAGGACAAGGGGCAATGGGTTTAAACTGGCAGAGGGAAGATTTAGACTGGATGTTAGGAGGAAGTTCTTTACAGCGATGGTGGTGAGGCACTGGCACAGGTTGCCCAGGGAGGTTGTGGCTGCTCCCTCCCTGGAGGTGTTCAAGGCCAGGTTGGATGAGTGACCTGTACTAGTGGGAGGTGTCCCTGCCTATGGCAGGGGATTGGAACTGGATGATCCTTGAGGTCCCTTCCAACCTTACCATTCTATGATTCTATGATTCTATGATTTTACCAGACTTTGGGGATGAAAATTTTTGGCACGACACTGCTTGAGTCTCTTGGTTTCAGCTCATTGACTTTGCTTGCCTGCCTTGGAAAAGCTTGTAACTTACCATGGTCATTGATATTGTATGTTTCTATTATGGTGAATTGGGTAATGAAGGGGTGTATCAGCATAGATCCTGACCTTTGGTCACCATCTGTCTCAAATCTGTTCCTGTTTGCAGCTTTCTAGTGCTGCAATAGTTCAGCTAGTGAGCTGATACACAAAAATACAATGGATGGTGAAAATGCTTCCTACAAGCTGCATAAGAAGGCCACAATCTACTTGTTTGAAGGTGTTCCCTGTGTCTGTAGCTTTTATTAAGTTTTATACACAACTGGTGCTTAATAAATGGATCTTGGTATCTGGACTGCCACAGGATCATGTCTCTAGGAGGCAGGTAACAGAACTGCTCTCCATGTGCTTGCAGTTTGTAATAGCTGGCTGTGAACTACCTTTCAGTTTCACTTGCCACTATATCAATCTACAGTGCTATGCAGGTATTAAGAAGAACACTGCTTACCTTCAATGAACTTAATATTTGAAAGAAAGGCCTGCAGGTCATAGATTTGGTGACAAGCAAGGTGCTGAGCATATGGAGCTTTACAAAATCAAAGAATCACAGAATGGTAAGGTTGGAAGGGACCTCAAGGATCATCCAGTTCCAATCCCCTGCCATAGGCAGGGAC
>WBNM01037029.1:0-25479 GCA_013399055.1 Ramphastos sulfuratus
AATCTTTGCAAGTAGACTTTGACTCAAACTTCAATGGCATGCTGCACATCATACTTGACAAATTTCAAGTGTTTCCTTCTCATTTTCCTGCAAACCAACTTATTTATTCTGTTTCAGCGCAGTTAATAAAACTCTTCTAATTATTATGTCTGCCTGAAACTCAATATTGTTTCATTGTGTCCCAGTTTGTATATGTACTGATACAGATTTGCTGGTTTTTTTCTGTGTTTGAAGAATTTCTGAGTTAGTTGACATAGTTTTATCAGTGACAAAAGAAGGGGCTGAGCAGGGAATGTTTAGCCTAGGAAAATGACGACTTGAGGTGGCAGTCCCACCAATGCGTATAAATACTTGAAGGAAGGATGCAGAGAATACTGAGAAAGACTCTTTACAGTATTGGGATGGGTGTCAAGTGGATGGGGCCAATCTCTTTTCAGTGGTTATCAACAGTTTGACAAGGAGTAAAGGCTACCAATTGGAACATAGAAGGTTTCATCTCAACATGAGGAGAAATTTCTTTACAGTGAGGCTGACAGAACACTGGAACAGACTGCCCAGAGATTTGTGGAGTATCCTTCTCTGGAGACTTTCAAAACACACCTGGATGCATTCCTGTGTGAAGTACCCTAAGTGATCCCACTTTGGCAGGGCGGTTGGACTCAATGATCTCTGGAGATCCCTTCCAGTCTCTTAAGTTCTGTGATTCCATGATTCTATTGCCCAGTGACAGGATCAAAGGTGTTGGGCACAGGCATGAACACGGAGTTTCTTCCTAAAGATCAGAATGCACCTTTTCACTGTGATAGTGATTGAGTACTGGTGCAGGTTTCCCAGAAATTGCATGTTATGGAATATGAATATGAATTATGAACATTAATAAAATTATTATATATTATTTATAAATTTTAAAAATATTTCCTTAGCTTATCTACAGGATCTTTTTTAAAGCAAATAGATTTCAGGATATGTACAGTGCATATGACAGTACCAAACAGTTACAAACAAATTAGCAAAACTAGCAAAATGCAAAACAAGTAACTTTGAAAAGAGAATCCTGCAGTGCAATATGCCACTTGCCCTCTAGGGGGGCTCAGGAGGCTCCTTTCTCCTGAAGCAGAAGGCACAATTACAGAATAAGCAGACGACTTCTTACAAAGATACTTTCTAGAATCCTTTCTGCTAAAGCAGAAGCTACAGAGTGACAACAGAACTGAAGCAAAGAGCTTTAATTACCAAGAGACTTTCCAGAATATTTATGCACAAATTAGTATCTCCAAAATCTTTACAGGGCTGCAGTATAGTCCAGACAATACCCAAAACACTTGGAGGGGTGCTGTCATTGGTATGGTAACTATTCTCAAACAGACAGTGTCCTCCCAGGGTTCCCAGATGTGTGGGCAGACACAATGGTTTGCAGATTGGCAGTAGCCTGCTTTCTCTGACAATGCAAATCATGGTGAGGTCTTTGAAAGTAAGCTTTCAAGGTAGGAGTAGCTTAATCACTTTCAATAGCTGTAGCTGCTAGTGGCAGTAATGCAGCTTGCACAGGGGCACTTGGGTCTCCTGTCTTACTCCTTCTGCATGGCCTAGGCTGTTGTTACCTGTCAGCAGGGTTGTTCACACTAAGGCAGGCCATGGTTTTGGCAGCTTTCAGCAATGGCTCTTGCCTACAGCATGGAGAGTGCTTATGTTTCTCCCTTATACGCTGAGGCACAACAAAGTTTCTGGGAAATAAGGCTGGTCTTGAAACAGAAAGGCAGGGTATTAAGCAGCAAGGTTTGGCAAGGCTAGGCAAAGTGTAGTAAGGTAAGGTGAGGCATGGCAAGATAAAGCAAAGTGAGGCAAGTTGTTTGCATCTTCTGGCCTACTTTGATCAATTGCTTGATTCTTACTTGCTCCAATGAGCAAATATGATTAACCAATCAGAATAGCACTTTGCCAGAGCTAAGCATACTAAGTGAAGCCATGGACTTGCTTTACCCAAATTTGGGAAAACACAGACCTTGCATGAGGCATACACAAGCCAAGTGTACGTATCTTGTTTACTGCAGGATGCAAACAGCAAAACAAGTCTGGGCAAGCCCTGGCCCTTAGACTCAGTGGCTACAGGCCTTTTTTTGTCCTTTTTTTGTCCTTTTGTCCTTTTTCATGTGTCTCTCCCCACTCTGGAAGGAGGAGAAGGAGCAGAAGACTATACCTG
The DNA here is from genome assembly GCA_013399055.1 of Ramphastos sulfuratus. NCBI lineage: Eukaryota > Metazoa > Chordata > Aves > Piciformes > Ramphastidae > Ramphastos > Ramphastos sulfuratus. Next base: position 2,201 of record WBNM01037029.1, read on the forward strand.
GGCATGCCAGCATGCGTATTTGTCCTGTTTTTGGTCTACCACACATGGAGTCGCCATTCTGGGAGATCTGCAAAAGCCATCTGGACGTGGTCCTGGGCAACAGGCCCTAAGTGACCCTGCTGAAGCAAGGATGTAGGACCACATGACCTTCAACAGTCCTTCCAACCACAGCCGCTCTGTGATTCCGAGACACAGCTTATGGCACTTTCTTGATACTTGTGACTATGTGTCCAAGGGTGGGAACTATAGGGTTAAAAAAGTCCTCTAGGGATTTGAAGATTGTTATTCAATCCCACAATTCTACTCTCTCTTCATAAGCTCATGGCAAGGCCAGCTCGTTCTCCTTTCCTCCCCCTCCAGCTTTGTGCCGAGCAGGAGCTGCGTTATCGCGACAAACATGTAAGGATAGGCCTGGTTGGGGCCTTCCGAGGCTGTGCTTAGACCTCTTGGATGGCAGAGGCATGAGAGGGGGAGGATTGGAGCACTGGGGATGATAGATTTGGTTTTGGGTTGGAGGAAAATTCAGGGGGTTCGCTTATGGATTCTGTATCTACTTTGTAATTTCTATCTGTAACTCTCTCCAAATAAAATTCTGGTTTTTTCTCCAATTCATTTGAGAGCTTCACTCTGTCAGCTCTTTAAACCCATGACACTATGTCAGAACTATGAGGTATTGTCTGTACATATTATATATATTCGTAAGCAAATATACATTAACATTTTAACTAGCGTGTCACAGGAACAAAATACTAAAGAAGAAAATTTCTCATTCAAAATTAAATCCTTTAAAAGATATCAAAATTGATACGTCTAGATAATTTTAACAATATTAAGCCTTGCTCCATTAGAAGGTATTTCAGAAAGGTAGATTTGGTTTGCATTTGAATGTTCTCAAGGGACTTTCTGAAAATATGAACAAACATTGAATTAATTAGAAAGCTTTGGGAAAAGTGCAGTAAATATACTTACTTATCATTTCCCAAGGGGAAAAAAAAAAAAAAAAAAGTTTCATTTGAATGACTTTGTATTTGTCAGGATTTTCTCTTTTTTTCTCTGCAACATTTGTCTGCTACAAATGCTACTCAAAATCAACAAAACACTATTTCAGTCTACAAAAATCAATCAACTCATATGTCTGAGATAATTAAACCAACAGAATAAATATTCTAAGACTTTCAAATAGTCTTCATCTTTAACATTCACACAAATAACCTTTTTATTTCTGTTACATGTAGAGAGTACCTATGTACTGAAGACTGCCTGACTGACACAGACATACTCTGCAGTCCATAATTCCAAAAAGACGTAGCCACATACAACTACAATGGCACTTCTTGCTGCTTGCAGTAGCTCAGAACTAGACAGAATGTGGACATTCATGTGACCCCATGTCACAGGTTACATACACTACCCAAGCAAGCAGGGTCCACTAGCAGCAGTTTTAACAGGGTTGTGGGTCCAATGAAAACCTATTAATTTAGATTCTATGCCAGAGCTTCAGCTGTGTGATATTGAACTGCCATAATTGTACGAGTGCAAATGCAGTATTTCAAGTGAACTAACAGACTCCAGCTTTCAGCTTGTCCCTTATGACTTGCCCTTCCCCTAAAACATCACCAAGAGCCAGCGGTGGAGAAGGAACAAAGTAGATAGGAGTTATAAGAGCTAGATAGTGATAGTATGAGGTAGATCCATGTGTGTATCTGTGTCTATCCACACGACTGGTAAGGAACGCTAAAATTTTCAACTTGATTTCAGAATTAAATTGACAAGGAAAATCAAAACAGAGATTGAAAGGTGAAAGCAAAGAAAAAAAATGAGAAAAATTAAATAAACTTGGAAAAAACTTCCTGAAAACCTACAATATTAGCCTAAGAGAAACTACTGCTGTTTGAAAGCAGTCCTATAAAACAAGAAGCAATAGTATCTATATAATTGTGTGATGTATTACCAGAACTTCCATTAGTTATAAATTTGTGTTGGTATTTTAATACAACAGGTTTTTAAAATACAAATTCTTCTGCATTTTAGTAATCAGTCAGGGACCAAGGAGCACAAATCACATCTCAGTTACTTTTACTTCAATACAAAGTAAAAAAAGCATTGTATTCTATACCCATCCTCTTGTATGCACATCACAACTTGGTGAGCATGATCAATTAAAAGGTAAGTTTTTAGCTCTGTTTAGAGTAGGGTAATATCTTACTGGGCAGTACACTTTAGAAAAGAAGTAATTTCGAGAAGTAATGAAACCAAAACTAATGTGGTGTATTAAATGTGGGGACAGCTAATTCTGTGTGTTCTCTGAGAATAAGTCTTCTATAACATTCATTGAGAATACTCATTAAAGAAACTGGTGATTACATTATCTTTTAGTCAAAAATCTTCCTTCTACCTACATTGTTATTATTGTGAGAATTCTGTTTAGTGAGCTCATTGCACAGGTGTACCAACAGTAATTGAATTTTAAAATCTCTAGAAAGCCTTCATATGATAGAACTTTAAAGCTATTTCATAAGTTGTAGCAGTTCATCAAATTCCTTTCTATATGAGTGTCACAGCCACATACATGGCAGAAGGAAATGGTAGGATCTAGGCTGCAATTTGTACAAAATCCTGCCATGAAGTGCCTTGCAAAGGGCAAGAAAAAAATGGCAATTATGTCAGTAGCCTTACTTTGAAGTTGTGGAATTTAATAACACAATAAAACACAACAGAATGTTGTGTAGACTTTGTTACCTTGAGGGAATTTTAGATGTAGTATCAAGATAACAATTATGTAGAAGTAGTATCAAGATAAAAATTATATAATTGCATTCTAGAAGAAAACATATGCTTAAAAGATGGTCTTTTAAAATTTCCTGTTTTCTGATAAATTAACTCTGGTTCAGTTTTAAATTCAATACTACAAAAGTAGATCAGAAAACAGTATTTAAATTATTGCCTCATGTTTTTTCCCTATTAATTCTCTATCAACATTATTCTGACCAAAATTCAGTTCAACTATCAAGTTAAACTGCATTTTCTAAATGTCAGGAAATCAAAACTTTATGACAGAGACCTATACAGATTATACAGTGTTCAAATTATGCAAAGTTTTTGTACCTCAGAAAGACTGATTCATTCTCTACAAACCCAAGTATCAAAACAAATGTAGAATTCTGCAGTTTTCTTTTACCTGAAAATGAAGAGTTGTTGTCAGTAGAGGTTTTTGCATTTAGAGCAAATGAAGACATATTTTTCATAGAGCTTTAGCTTACCACCCATTAATTGAATGAGGTGCTAAAAAGGTTGTCTTAGGCAAAACTGAAGTGTTTCCATTTCTATCCAAACCACCCCCAAAATAGTCCAAGCACTTAGATAACATTGGAAATGCCAATATTTAATGCATATGCGAGTATTTAATAGAGCATTCAATATATAGAATATATCACCATGTTTCACTTTATAAAACATTGTTTCTATTTCTGCACTTCTCAGAACACTTATTATAGATCAGATCACCTCATAGCTCTGTGCATCTTAAACTGAAAACTTCTTTGCTAGTGCTCCTGAGATACACTGAGCAACCATCTTCTGGCTCAGGTTTTCTTATTGTTTAGTTATTTATTAAATTCAGTTATAATTCCTTTATTTTAAGGCAGAGATGAAGAAAACGGCTGTACATGTACAGAAGGTAGAGTACTGAGGCAAAGCGAGAAATCTTGATTCAGTAGGCCTTCCTTGTCTGAGGATATTCACGACCATATCATTCACCAAGCAAAATTCCATGGGATAAGGTTGGCCAAACGGGAGCTTTCTTCTCTCAGTGGTCACCCTCTCTGTTGAAACTGCACCACTGTACAAGAAGAAACAGAAGATTTACAGGAAAAGCATGAAAAGCACATCTCTGATCTTCTTGGTTAGTACATTCCTGAAAGAAAGAACAAAAGCTCCAGCTTCTGTGCAATAAATTATTTCTATACCTTATAGAGTGGCTGTACTGACTAAGGCAAACTCTTAACAAGAATCATTATTCATCTGGCCAGAGCATTTCTACTTGTCTTCAGAAGGAAATATGTTACATAGATAGTGGATGATATTTTGGACCAGAATTTCAAATGATACATTTTTTTACAAGCTCATGATCCTGACCATCAAATAAATTCATTTATTTGAAGTATTTCAAATTATGTACAATGTTACTTTGCTATCTAAGTGTCAATGACAGCTATGATCAATTTGTGGAACTGAGATTTGACAAATTGTTTGAAAGGTTGACTTTTTTTTTTTGTGGTAAGATGATTTACAGAATGTGTTTACATGAGACAGAGGAAACTCTTACCTTGGGATCTTGTTTTGTGTCCTGCTGTTCTGTCTTTGAGAGACAGTTGGAAGCTGGGGCTTTTAACTGTAGACTTTTGTCTTTTGGGAAATTTAGTTCTGTACCTGTCCATTTTGTAACAGATGCTATTTTCACTTAGCAACTACATTCAAATTTGCACTTTTATTAGTGAAATGCAGTATGGGGGAAAATTCTTGTCAGGGGACTGCAAAGGACGCAGGGTCTGTCAGTGAAACTGTTTCATTTTTTTGAAGAGTGCTCTCTAAAGACTACCAAAGTGCTTCCAATCTCTGTAAGTTTATTTCATTAAAACACAAAACTATATGAATTGGAAGCAAGCCTTAAAAATCTTCCACTGTCCATGCTTCTTCACAAAATGATCATTTTCCTCAAGTTCTGCAATATGATGTGGCAGTTTTAAGATTTCCATGTCTAAACAAACAAGGAAAGCTTCTGCTTCTCTGACATTTTTTTCCTTTCTTTTTTTTTTTTCTTTTTTTTTTTTTCCTTTTCTTTCAGGAGTCTACCAGAGTGTATAATTCTGCCTGTTTTGCCATCTATCATGAAAAATTATAGAACACTGTGTTGAGTTCAGTAATGAGCACTTTTGTTTTGAATAACTATATACAAATGTGAAGGAGGCTATGAAGTGTTCTGTTTCAAATACTCTAATTTAAATATTTATTATTGATTGTGGCCAAAAATAAATCCTGAGGCAGACAAGCTGTTAATGTTTTCCCAACTTAAAGATTCTGTTGCACTTTTGGAAAAACTGGAATGTTGTTTTATTTACATGAATTCTAAGTAAATACTGAGTTTCCACTTTGTTTCCTCTATGAGTTACTTCAGCTGTCCCAGAGAAGGAGACACATTCTTTTCCTTACCATAGATCTGTATTCCTGTCTATCTAAGCTTGAAGAGACTCTGCACTACAATTCAACATAAGAGTCTCTGGACTATTAAGTAGAATTGATTACCTTTCCCCAAAGTACTGTCACTTTTCTGGCGATTTAGTGTAAACCAAGATAAACAACATGTAATAAAATCCACAGTTGTGCGCATAAAAGATGGTTTTCAAAGCAAATTCTTCCTTATTAATATAGGACTTTATGTGTATTTACATCATAACAATCAGAGCTCTGGAAGTAAAAGTTATCATTTTACTTACTGACAGTTATATTTCACCTGTTCATTTTCAACTGTGTTAATACTTTTCTGAAATCCCTATCCATCAAACTGATCATTCCCAGAAGATATTCATTGCTTTTAACCATAAACATAAGCAAGAATAATATAATTGAAATAGTCTTTCTAACCTAATTCATATCACTAAAGTCTATTTTATGCTATGATACATTAGGCTTCTTTCTTGTGAAATGTCAAGGGGTAGGGGGCAGGGAAATGAGAAGTTGAGGATTTATAGTACACAGGAAAATGTTCATTGCTCGTGTTCTACCAACACTCTTAAGCATCAACATGGCGTATCAGAATTATTCTTGGAATAAGAACAACTGAACCTCATTACCCATTCAGTCTATGGTTACCTGCCAGACTGTTACTTATGCATGATAACTATCAAAATGCACAAAGACCAGGTTGTTTTCATAAGGGCAAACAACATTAATGGAATTATTTTCCTTAAATAAAAGACACTTCTTACTTGTTTTTTTCCCTTCAATTTCAGTTCTGATTTAACAGGTTTTCAGTATACCAAAACTGTACAAGCTGAGTAGGATGTATATTAGTTGGGATTTTTCCTTTTATTTCTTCACTGACACCAGACATGCGAATGCAAGTAGCAAAGTTAGACTCATCAAAAGGTTTTTGTCTAAGAACCTCTGACACTTTGATTTTGTTTGCAAAATTATTTATATTATTTTAATACTCACTTTCATTCTTTCCTTCATATTTCCTCAAACTGTCACTTCAATGCAATATCCAAATAACATGGTTAGAACTTAAGCATGTTCTCAAGTCCTTTACTGAACTAAGTTTCAGAGAAAGTTTATAGAAAAGTCCATAAGAAGATTCAGGAACAGTAATTCCATCACATCTTTTCAACATTAGATTTAAAACAGAGTTTGACCACCACTTTTACATTTGGCTTCAATATAACTTATAATATTACCAATTCTGTTTTTAACACGTCAGGAAATCAAATTAAAAAAGTGATGTGGGTTTGGGAGTTACCCACCCCCACACACACACACTTTGTAAAATGACCCAGACTAAAACTCAGTCGGTAGAGCATGAGACTTTTAATCTCAGGGTTGTGAGTTCGAGCCCCACGTTGGGCGCCANCAACATTCCTGACATATTTTCTTCACAATCCACACCATTATTAACATCTCTCAGATTCTGCTTTATTCTACAATATCTCCTGTCTTCTTTTCTATACCCAGCCCCCTTCACTCGGTACTGTTTATACACTCAATATGATGTTTTCATGACACTGGTCCACTATTGCAGATGAACAAGTTGAAATCTGTTAAGAAAATAACAGTTTTTACTTGCTAATCAACAGATAAGTCTGAAATCATGTTCTGTCTTGATTTGGAAAACAAAATGTTTTCTCTGTTATATATCAGACAGATGTTGCCAGTGCAGTGTAAACAGACTGTGACACACAAGAAACTGTCAAATAATCAATTTAAAATAATACTTGGCCAGTAATATTGTATGATGTCAGATTTCTTGTCCACTGCTGCCGTGTAAGATACACCAATGGGATAATTAGGTAGATAATTGGAATGCATTTGGATTGCTATACAATTATTATTTTTTCCTCCAAGCTTTGTACATGGAGGCAATTAAAAAGAATAGAATATTCAGTAGTGCTTCCAGCAAAGAAAATAGATCAGTTAATTAACTGTACTTTGTGACCTGAATATGTTTGAAGAAAGACAGGGGGTGGATAGAGAAACATATACCCTCAGGCCTCGTTGTTTCCTTGCAGTGAGCCCAGATCTTTTATGTGCATAAATTATTTTAGGTTAAGTAATTGACTTCTTAAGAACTATATCATTTACTTTTCCTAACAATATTGAAAGAATACTTCTTTTTTTAATATCTTATCACATAATACATCGTCACATTCCAAAAGTGAGACTTGTTCGGCAACATTTGCTTGTTTGGGGAAAAATATTTGAAATTAAAAATTTTACATCCAGATTTCATTTACATAGAATTATAGAATAATCTGGGCTGGAAGGGACCTCCAAAGGTCATCTAGTCCACCATCCCCTGCAGTCAGTAGGGACATCCTCAATTAGAGCAGATTGCCCATAGCCCGTAGAGGCAAGGGATGGGGAGCATAGACTCATTTACAAGGAAAACATGTGTTGCCGTTTCCTTGGAGATTATTTTTTTCAGTTTATTAGTAAAGAAGTACAGGACAAAAATGAGAGAGGAAGAGCATCAAAATTATCGCTTCACATTTCTTAGGCACAGAAAGTACAACTAGATGTAGCTGCAGGTCACATCAAAAGACTGTGTCTCTTCAACAGTAAGCGGCTGTATTACCAAATATTTATGAAGTTCAATGAAGGTGGAAAGACAAAGAGAAGTTACTGTTCTTACAGAACACAGAAAGAAAAAATAGCCAATTTGAGGTAAACATTTCACCAAAATTTACTAAAAAGTGCCCTGTTTCATACACTGAAGTGAGCCATTAGGTACTGCCGGGTTCTATATATGGATTTTGCAGAAAAGAGAAAGCAAAAGTACTTCTATGGAGTTGATATTTATTACTTGTACTCATATACGCATGTATGCATCTGTGACAAACACTATTCTGTTCCAACTCTTGAGACATCATGGAATACGTTGTATATGGATTACCTGAAGTAACCAGGAAATAGACCAAGCATTCCTAAGCAAAGTTCTAGAAAATACTACAACTGGTATTGTTGCTCAGAATCAAACTGATTACCAAAAGTCTTTGTGCCCACAGAAGTTTCATTTTTAACATGTAGGAAAATCTGAAAGAGTAGTGAAATGTGATGATGCATCAGCAGCCTAAACTCCCCAGGAGCTGCCTAAATTCAGTGGAAGAAGAAAGTATTGCAATAGACCCTTGTGGAAGTTGGTCTTAAACACTTGCAAATTTCCTATCAGTCCTTCTTAGGTTCAGCCAGCTGCTGAATGTATGCTTCATTTCCAGCCCCTGATGGCCCTGGCTGCTACTGCCCAAAAAGAGCAGTCTGCTGTATTGCCATCGTCTGAGAGGAGAAGACACAGAATATCTGTCTGGCCCAGACTCCTTAGCTGTTGGCACAACTTGGGAAACTGGAAATGGCTGGTGTCAGGCAAGCAGCCAGTCTTTCACCCATGCAAGGAAACTGGCAGCAGCTATATCCCCAGTGACCACAGCCCTGTGTTGCATTGTTTGAAGATGAGAGGGTTACCAGCTGAGTTGGCTGAATCTGTTTTTCTTATGGAATTGCATGCTATGTTTTAGCCTAATGAGGTGGGATGGAAACATCATGCGAGGCAGAGCCAGTCTGTAGGTCACACATTTGGTTATGTTGCTTTATGTGCAAATTTGTATAAAAAACACCAGCTGTTGCTTCATTTTGACAGAAAATATGGGAAGATCTATCCTAAAACATGTAACTTTCATCTATTGGTGTCGGCGTACTCCTACTTTAATTGTCAAGAAAGGTATAACAATTTCAAGGCTTCATCTCTTCTTTATCTTTTCCTTCTTTAGCACTTTAGATGAAGATTCCAGAAGTCTGTAATGATGATCTAAAATGGTCAATTTCATCAAAAAACATAGAAAAGTGGAATAGCCCTTCCACTCTCCACTAATGAGAGTCTTCACTGTTTCCAGTTCACTGAAGCAGAATGTTGGTATTTGTCACAGTTCTGAGTCGTGTATATATAGCAATGCCTGTAGCACCTGGGTCTGAGAACACCCATATGGTAATCTTGCATATGTTTATTATTTACTTTTATTTACTATCTCCATAAAGTTTTGATTTTTTTTTCTAGTGTAGAGCATTGACTGTAAATAGTTTTAAAACACGAGCAAGACTTTTATATATATATCCACCATTACCCCACTGCATTTTGTTTTATGCATGTATGCACAATGAATGAGCACACACTGATTTATGTTCTCAATTTACATTAACAGTAAAAGAAGCCAGTAAATTTTGTTTGCTTATTTCTTTTGCTTTAAGAAAAAATCATAAATAGAAATATTAAAAAGTCCCTGAATACATTCCCATAAAATTAAATACACAGACACACACACATACCCATATTCCCCTCCCCCCCCCGCCACAGTTAAACTATTTTATAAAAGGGACAGCCAATCATGTAAGACACTTTCCAGAACTATGTATTTTTTTAAATAATAATAATTTCTTACCAGGTAAATTTCTAATTTTATACTTCTTTTCAGAGAAAAATGCCATGGATAAAATTATACAAGCATATGCATTCTCACACGTGTATGCTCATAAGACCAAATGCCAAAGTAATTAATTATCTGCAAGACTGTTAAAACTTAAAAATGGAATTTAGAAATTATGAGAAGGCTACCAAATTAATGTTTTATTCATGCTTAAGCTAATAAACAGATCACTTATTCCCACAAAAGTGTTTATTCTGCTTACTAAAATACATAATAAGCAAAAAATAACATGAACACTAACCAGGGTAGATTTCCTTTAACCTAGTTTCTCAGTAAGCAAGCCTCACACAATCACACACTTGTGTTTGTGGATCTCTGTTAACTGTTGAGCTTGCAGGACAGTATCAGCAAACTGCAAAAGAGAAGTTGGTCCACAAAACTCATGAAGTATTTTTGGAAGCAAGTAACTGGACAGAGAAGAGACACCGTAGGTAAGGGAACTCGGCGTGAGGTTATCTGCATGGGAGCCAGTGTGTTCTCTTAATTATCACAGCTGTAAGAAATGCTTCTGTCAGCAACTATGTAACAGCAGGTATCAAAAGAAAGCAAGTATGAAAACACAAGTCCTTTAAAAGAAAAGGCTCATTCATTCTGGCTTTCATAGAGTTTAGTTTTGTGGTTGATTGTTTTCATTTTAATCTTTAAGATGAAAGTCCTCTCAATATAAATCCTTTTCCTAAAATTATAACAACTTCTGAAAGTATTATAGACACAAGCACTGCTCAAATTACTCATTTTTGTGTTCAGTGGGTTTTGTTCAGTTGTTTTGCTCAAGGACAAGAAGGTTCACAATCTGAATTTATGGTTTCTCTATTGAGGAGTTCCTTTTCTTTACAGAGGCCTAGCAGTTTACCTGTTGACACAACCATGACCAATGTGAGCCTAAAGATTTGCTGCTGAAGGTGATATGAATGCCTTGCTTATCTGTCTAGTACAGTGTGAAACCAGGTCATTTCACCATGTTCACACTGGTTTGCTGTAGCCACAGAGGAAAACAGATTTGTATTAGATTAACAGTAAGACTATAGTCTATAGTCTATACACATATAGCCTACGTTTTCTGTGATGAAAGATTTTTTAGTACTAATTTTTTAGTACCAGTTCAACCTGTAACAAAAATAATTTCCTTCTCCAACATAAAGCGAGGCAACTTACCTCTAAATATTAATGTTTAACTCAACCATTCATTTCAAATAATTAACCCCCCCAAAAAAAAAACCAAAACAAACAAAAAAAACCCCTGAGCAAAACAACAACAAAAACAAACGAAAAAACCCCATCCACCTGTCTGCCCTTTACTTGCTCATAGATGACCTTTGTTAGGAACTTTCCCCCTTCACCACTATTGAAATTTGCCAGACTAGCTCAGGTGGCTTGGAAGTAAGGTGAAACTGTATATACAGCATGGCAAAAATTTACCATATATACATATACATACTATACATTTACATATACATTTACATTTACATATACATATATACACATTTACAAGTATTTGCAATTATATACAAATTAGAAATAATACAGAAATCCAAACTCCCTCCCAGTCAAAAGAAACTGCCCAGAAGGGCTTAAAGGTACCCCTCTCTTTCTCCCTCTACTCCCCAGACAAGCAGCGAAGCTTACGCTGTTGTTTGTTAGCCAAGATTAGTGGAAATATGTTAGAGAGGAGTTAAGAGGAAGTGAATAGATCCAATAACATAGACCAGACTGAGAAAGATTATTTACATTTTAGCTTTTTGTCCCTCTCAACAAACCAGTGAATGATATAGACATCATCATTATTTTCTTTTCACAACCAATGATCTAATTTCCCTTGTTAAAATACGCCAATTAGCCTCAAACCAGCACAACAGATTAGACCATTCACTATATGACAAAATGCAGGAAACCTGCAAGAAGGCTGGAGAGGGACAGTTTACAAAGACTTGTAGTGGTAGGACAAGGGGGCAATGGTTTGAAATTAGGGAAGGGTAGATTTAGATTGGATGTTAGGAACATGTTCTTTACCATGAGGATGGTGGAACAGCAGATCAGGTTGCCCAGGGAAATACTTGAAGCCCTGTCCCTGGAGATATTCAAGGTCAGGCTTGACAAGCTTCTGATTAATACGATTTAGTGAAGGATGTCACTGCTCAATGCAGAGGATTTGGACTACAATTCTTTTGGAGGTACCTTAAAACACAAACCATTCTGTGATTCTATGACAATTAGAGCACAAGGAAGCACTGTTGATGTTAAAAGGCAAGCAATGTTCTGTGTAGCGGTGCAGTAAAGCAGCAAAGATATGGAATACCACTAATCAAGCTGGCAGCTTTTCATCTATGCTCTATGTTTTGCTGTCAGTTTCCATGACTTATGGAAGAAGGACAAACACAAGTCTCACGATAATCTTTATTGATTGTTTGTGTCCTTCCAAAGATCAGTTCCTTGTACCATTTAACTGAGAAAGAGAACAGAAAGCAAGAAGATATATAGTATGGCTCCATAACCACAGAAGAGTCTAATGGAAAACCAGTAGCTAAGCCATTAGTAAAACATCTGAAGATTGTTACTACTTGAATGTAGTATGTGGTGCATATTTTTTGCTTCACTAACAGATATGCTGTAATAAAGAAGACAAACTGTTCATCTACCAAAGTTCAGATGCATTAAAAAAACCTGTGGGGATTATTTTTTAATGTAAATACTGTCTTAAATAATTTTAAATTTCTTGATTGTAATTCAATCAGTATGCAGGCAGTGAAACCTCTGTTTTTCATTTCCCTAGCAGTATGATTTTATCTCTAATTACTTTCATAATAGTGTTATTTTAATTTATTGTTAAGATCTACAAGACAGCATTCAATGTCTCAAAGATAGAAAAGGAGAGGTCTGTCTAGCTAACTCGTCTATTTTGCATCAAGTTAATTCAGACCAGGAGTAAAATGCAAAACCACTATTTACTTCCTTGTTTTGAATATTCAGGTATTAGCAGATGTTTGTGAAACAGAAAATCTCAGAACTGAGCAGAACTTTCACTATACCTATCCTAGGTGGTCCCTTTTGTGAACTGACAAAATCTAAAGGACTTAGAATTTCTTTCCAACTTTTATGAAGATATCAAAACTACTTCGATACTACATTGGAACCACAAAATGTAGAACACAAAGACAGAGAACTAACAGAAAACTTCAGTTTTCTGTGTAAGCCACATAGTTGTCATTGCTAATTATCAAATTGTTCAACTATCCCAGTGTCTGCCTCTTCTCACAAATGAATCTGTAGCTTCACGGTACAAATTCAGATATTCAAAATAACTCTATTGAGTTTCGCTGAGCTGGGGTTAATTCTCCCCGGAGCATATTTCTAATGCTGTCTGCTGTATCTGGGTGTTGATAACACACTACTATTTGGGACACAGCTGGGCCAGCTGACCCAAGCTGACCAAAGGAGTATTCCATGCCATATGACATCAGCTCATATAAGAACTAAATGAAAGAAGGAACTGTGTGGACATTTGTTGGCAGTGTCTGTTCTCAAGTGCAGCCACTACATGTGTTGAAATACACTGGTGGGGATGTTATTGACAAAGCTTAGCAATGGTTGTTTCAATACACATGAATGTGTATATAGACTCATAGATAGAATCATAGAATCATAGAATGTAAGGTTGGAAGGGACTTCAAAGATCATCGAGTTCTAATACCCTGCCATAGGCAGGGACACCTCCCACTAGTGCAGGTCACTCAAGGCCTCGTCCAACCTCGGTCTTGAACACCTCCAGGGAGGAGCAGCCACAACCTCCCTGGGAAACCTGTTCCAGTGCCTCACCACCCTCACTGGAAAGAACTTCTTCCTAACATCCAGTTTTAATCTTCCCTCCGCCAGTTNGTATCATCTGCAAACTTGCTGAGAGTGCACTCAATTGCTCTGTCCATGTCACTGACAAAGATGTTAAACAGCACTGGTCCCAACACTGACCCCTGAGGGACGTCACTTGTCACTGGTCTCTAGGTGGACATTGTGCCATTGAACACCACTCTCTGCGTATGACCATCCAGCCAATTCCTTATCCGGTGAGTGGTCCACCCTTCAAGTCCATGTTTTTCCAGTTTGGTGTCCAGGATGTCATGTGGGACGGAATCAAATGCCTTACTCAGGTCCTGATAGATGACATCAGTTGCCCTTCCCTTGTCCACTGTTGCTGTGATGTCTTCATAAAAAGCCACTAAATTTGTCAGGCAAGATTTGCCCTTGGTGAAGCCATGCTGGTTACCACCAATCACCTCTGCTTTGTTTTCCATTTGCCTTAGCAGATCTTTCAGTGTTACCTACTGATAAAAAGTGTTGTTAAAATGTTTTGCAAAATCAGAAAAAGAGAAGTCAGCTTACTTCCTATTCTTCAGATAGTACAGTCTTACCAGAAGCATATACCTTGAACATGACTGTTTAGGAAGACTTACTCAGAAAACAGATGTTAAACTTGAAATGGAATCTTCTGTGAATTCATATCTCGGTCCTAAAGTTGCTGTCAGAAAGGAGAGAGAGCTGATGCAATGTTTCAAATAATTTTATTAATTCACTTTTATGTTATTAATGACTTCCATTATTATTTATTTTCACAGCTCCCAAATGTATGCTATGTGTTTCAGAGCCTATATGTCACAAATGCATCACTGCTAGCTGGACAGCATAGGAATTTGTAGCCTTTATTTTGTACTGTAGACCACAGTTTGATAAAAAATTGCATCCTAGGTTACTTCCTCTGACATTTATGTGGTTAATATATTGTACTAATAGTCTCTGTGATTTTTAGAGAAATTGTTTACAAAGGGAAAATAAGGAAAGTATTTAATGGATTTCTTCTGCTTTTTTTTTTTAAACGCAGTCTCTCTAGTAAAAATAAAACAATACAAAAGTCATTATCAACTACCTTACCACAGACCGTCAACAAATATTTCCCAAATCACAATATGAAAGTCTCTAGCCTCTTAACTAAGTTGCATCAATTTATCTATTGTAAGGTTAGAATTCACATTGTTTTTTCAAAAATGCCTACAATAACTCGTTTATTCGTAGCAGGAAAATATTTGCAAAAAAGAAAAGTGGACATGTACTGGGCTGATGCAATGATTACCTTTTTCAAGAAAATAAAAAAAGATTGCTATATTTACTAAGGCTTACCTGAAATCAAACAAAAGATGTCAATTTAAATAATTTGTTAGTTTTTTTCTTCCATTCTTTAACTTTTTACAATGTCCTAGACACCTCTTGAGATTTCAAAAATGTGTTTTATAAGCATATTTGAAACACTTCCAATTAATAGTTCACATAACTAGGTTTTGACATTAACACTATTCATGAATAACATTTAGGAGAATAAACATCAGAAGAAGAAATACTAAGACTACTTGCAAAACAACAGCTTTAGAATGTATGAAATCTGAGTCTTTCATGACATCAGGCAAGTTCATAGGCAAGGTGAGTTGCTGACTCTGTGTTTGACATCAATGTTAAAATATACGTGATGATTTAAAACAGCCATGTCCTTAAAATCTCTTCAAACCCCTAGTCCCTCCTGCATTTGTCCTCTCCTATGAGGACAGACTGAGAGAGATGGGGCTCTTCAGCCTGGAGAAGAGAAGGCTTTGAGGAGACCTTATAGTAGCCTTCCAGTATCTGAAAGGGGGCCTACAGGAAGGCTGGGGAGGGACTATTTATATGGTCTTGCAATGACAGGACTAGGGGCAATGGTTTTAAACTGGCAGAGGGAAGATTTAGACTAGATGTTAGGAGGAAGTTCTTTCCAGTGAGGGTGGTGAGGCACTGGAACAGGTTTCCCAGGGAGGTTGTGGCTGCTCCCTGCCTGGAGGTGTTCAAGGCCAGGTTGGATGAGGCCTTGAGTGAGCTGTGCTAGTGGGAGGTGTCCCTGCCTATGGCAGGGAGTTGAAACTAGATGATCCTTGAGGTCTCCTTCCAAACTTTACCATTCTATGATTCTACGATTCTATGATTCTAAGTTGTTCCTAATATTCAGTCCGTAAAGGCAAGAGAAAAGAATGGAAACCTGAGTGAAGCTTAAAGAACATTTTTTATATAATTAATCGGTACCTCTTTAGTAACCAAAGTAGTGCTTGCTGCTTTGAAATTAATATTTTTGCTCCTGAGAAATCTAGCTTACTTGAATAGTGTCAATCTTATTTCTTGGTTCAAAACAGCTGAATGAGTGTTCTTGTATTACATGATAAAACTTAGCAAGGTGGTATGAGTGACATAACCTAATGTGAGTCGTGATATATTTGCTGTAATGTAAGTAGTAACAATCATTTTCAGATCTCTGATGGTCATAGTGATGGACTTATAAAATGTTTCTAAGGTAAATATTTTTAAGGTAAAGTAAGAAACTCTTTTTTGGAGAAAAAAAATAATGCTTGCCTTAATCATCATGCGTATCTTTTTTTTCTTATTATTCTTTTTTATTCTTAGCATAACCAAAACTAGACATCAACTAGCAGCTTGGCATATTGCCATTAAAGGATTTCCATAAGGCAATGACAAAAACAGTGACCTGACTTGATTAAGTAAGTAGTAGTTAATGGGATCTGTTATACTGAAAGCAAGATATAGCTTTCAACAGACCTGTTCTGATTTTGCCTTAGACAGGAAAAGGTCAGCATACTAGCTGGTAGTTATTGACAGGTGCTTATTTGTGTTGAAGATAATAGCTTTGAAAGTAAAATCATAAAGCTGTTTTGGATGATTGCTTAGAATCTTGGCAGATAAATTGAAAATGCTCTTAGCTTGCATTTGTTGGCATTTTTATGAAGTCATTTTGTCAATTTCCTTTATGATGATTTGAATGTTGTTACTCGTTACTCACTAAGATCTTATTTTGAAGAGCATAAAATGTAAAGCAAATTAAAAAGCTAACATGCAAAGCTAAGAAATGCTCTGGTTAACTAAAATGTAGCTCTTGCAAATTTTACTGCTTACTTAGTCAGAAAGTAAGTAAGTAGTTTGGTCTAGAATGATTACTAGAAAGAAAGATTATTTATAAATTATAAAGAAAAAGTTTGAAATTACACCATATGCAGTTTAATAAAACTGTATCAGTTTCTCAGTGGCTAGACCTTGGAAAAAAAAGAAGAAAATTAAGCTACATCTTAGTGCAGTCTTCATTGCCAGAGATTATAGGTATAATTTTCATGAGTTTAGCCAAACCAGCACATGGTTTACAATGGGATATCAGCACTACTCTATGTCCCTGTAGTTTTCTCCAGCGTCCTTCTGGTTGAAAAATAGTACCCCAATGAAGATGTTTGACTAAAGAGAAGGATGAATACTGTAGTAGAAGCATGAGATAAAACACTGAAGGACAGAAAATAGGGCCTCAAAGTTAATTCCTGAAGGCAGGATTGAACATTAATATTTGATAGTACTGTAAGTTAAAAGACATTCTGAAGGTTTGTGAGATCAGTATCTTCACAACTTCACTATTTGACTGATAACAAGAAGCATATTGTGAAACTAAGTTAATTTTTAGCTTAAATTAAAAACCCATCATGGCCCTGTAATTTCATCAAGTTTTTGGGAGCTGTTACTTTATCTGTGTATTTAATAATACTAATAGATTTGTAAGATTTTAAGCATTTAATAAACCCTTGGATTTGGAGAGGGTAAAAGACTGCCAAATATCCTTAAACTGTGTCTAGTTATAACAAAAAAGTTTCTTATTTACAACATACTATTTTTCAGCTTTATCTATTAAGTGTGACTCTGACTGCAAGATTAAAAGCAGGTCTACTCTCAGAATTCCTTGGTTAGGTACTCAAAGATCATGATCAGGTCATACAATCTTTCCTCAGACAGCAAAACACATTAAATTTCTTTAGTTGCTCACTATAAGACAGTTTTTCTACTGCCTCAATTCTTTCTGTGTGATCAGCACTATTAAAATGAGGAACATGTTGTATGTATTTCTTCAGTCTTGCTATAGGCACATATAGTCAGACATAGGTAAATCTGTGAAAGGCAGGGAAATAATGTTTTCGATAAGAAGGGACAACTTAAAATATGGCATTGCAGAGTATGTAGTTTAGCATCCAACTTTTAATTTGCAAAATAGTTTGCAATAAACTCTTTCTAATTGAAAATTATATTTCCCTACAGGTACTTGACATTTTCCTGTTTAAATGCAACTTAAGCCTGTGGTAGCTTCAGCCACAATTTTGCTCTTCAGGTTATATAAAATAAGTTTCCAAATCAAGACATTAGATCTCTCTTGAGTATCTGTTTTTTAAATGTTATCTCCAGTATTTTTAGTATAGTCTTCAGTTTTTGTTCCTAGATATATACATCTTATCTTGTACTTATTCTTAAACACTTCGATTTGGAATAATTTACACATTGGATTAAGAGCATGATTCTATGTTGAACTATTTAATTGGTGAAACAACAACCAAAAAAATTAATAACATAACACCATTCCTTTTAGAACTCCAGTAGAAACATATCCTTTAAATTGCAGTTTTACTTTTGGAAATCTCCCAGGCTATTTTAATTGTTTGTCATTTTCTAATTTTTATTGTAGTCCTGAGAAAGTTATCTAAAAGCCACCTTCTTCAGAGAATTAATAATTCTTGGCTCAACCATCTACATGTAGCTTAACTTGACTTGGCATATACAGGTAGCTGATACAATATACATAAACTTCAGACAGAAATTTCTCTTTGCTACATAACAGTAAGACTGAGGAATAAGAATAATATAAAGTCATTGCAATAAATTTGGCTGAAATCTAGGTAATGATAAAGACTTTAGACATCTTAAAAACTAAGAACTGCCATAGATAAGCCTTCTGTGCTACAATGGAATGCCACAGGTATTGTCCATCAGAAAGAAAAGTCACAAAGACATTAGCAGAATGTTTTAATATAACCAGGTTTAATAACAAACTGTCCAGTGTTTAGCTTCAGAAGAGTCCTAGAACCTATAGCTACGTCATAAACCTGTATACAGATATATTTCATAGAAACAACTTGGAAATGATCCAGATATTTCACTGAATTCAGTAAATTCAGTACATAAACCCAGGAAACACTATTTATATATCATCAAATCTTTCATAATACACCTGCCTCTTTATTTTCACACACTTTGAGGAAGATGTTACACTTTGATTTAATCCACTGAACTAAATGGGAAAAACACATGTGACATAGCTCTAAATGAAGATAACCCTGTACAATTAGCAGTCACTGGGCACGCTGACAAGGCCTAAACTTATTCTTCTTAAATAGATTTTCAAATTTGACTGGTTTGCTTAATCTGAAAGTTTTGTCATATGTGCTTTTAATTTGATAAAACACATTCTATGAATCCAAATATTTGGCAACAAGATATCCAGCACTGTGTTATTCTTCAAGTTCATTTGAATAACTTTTTTTAATTCTGTCATAATAACCAGGTATTGTTCATAAGTTCAGAATTAGAGATTAGGATTTTTTTTTGTTTGGTTTTGTTGTTGTTGTTGGGGTTTTTTGATTGCTGATTTGTTTTTCGCATTCCATGAGCGAAAGTAGCCTTTATACAATGTCCAGATGCAAGATGACTGGTTTACTTGTTGTCATGGCTGTCATGAAAGTGTGAGAATTGCTGTGTCAAGGGGTATTCACATGACTCTTAGTACACCAAAGAAAGAGGAAGCTCTTTACAGAACACCAACAGTGGAGATGGAAAAAGAAACCAAAGCCAGTGATACAGGCCACTAGGGAAGGAACGCAAAAGAAAAGTTTAAGTTGTTCACCTTCTTCAAATGTCAACATGTCTTTCAACCAGCAGTGTGAAGCCTTCTGACTCCTATTTTATAAACCTGAGTAATGTTTGGTGAATATAAGAGTAAATAAATATTGCTTATTTCTCCTTTAAAATAAAATTCAGTTAAAAGGAGTGGTTTTTGCATTAGGATTACTCTACAAATGACCATCTCCTATTTGTTACATAAATTATTTAGTGGATACCAGCAAAATTTGTAAAGTGATTTATTTATAGAAGTATTTTGATAGTCGCCAACTCTCCATCTCTTGCTTGTTTGTAATGTCTAAATTGGAAAGTGTTCAATATTTGGGAAACAAACTGCTGCCTTATTTTACACAATGTTTTATCCAGATTTTCTGTTGACCACAGTCCTCATGGATTCAAATTTCACCCAAACACAAGAGTATCTATGACAGTATAGTAGAGGTCACCCTTTTTTTAAAGGTTATCATTCTAAAACCATGGAACTCTTTTAGAATGTTCCCTTCATAAATATTATCAAGCCTTAAGCCAAAGAAAAAGTTACATTAAAAAAATTTATTATCATCTGGAATTTTATTGTGACACATTTTTAAATTAAATTTAATCATTACAGAGGAAATAAAACAGAGCGATTTTAATCCTGAATTGTAGGGCTACTATTAAAGCAGAGAATACACAAACACATGTTAATTAAGTAGTTTCAGAAAGAGCTCAGGGAAATAAGCAAATTAATTTGCATATTTCCCTGGTGTACAAGGGGTTAATTAAAGTGTTTTAAAATATTTTTATGATGCTGTTCAGTTGACTCCTGATAATTTTCTGACTTTCCAATTAGTTCTATTAACACGGGCTTTAAGATTATGAATGGAAAACATAGGTATTGCCAGAGAAGGCAAAGATTCATACAACAGAGATTTTTTATCCTATATGTGCTTTTGTGCTTATCTTTAGATTACCTGAGTTCTTAGAGGTTCTGGATAACAATGACAAATGAAACACCAAAACAATGTGGGAAAAAAACCATGTTAATTTGTTGGTTGCATTATTAAGGAAAAAAAAAAAAAGCATTCTTGATTAACTAGTTCAGTGGTGTCACATCTTTTTAAAAAGCTTTGTAAGCTCACTATAATAGTTGAAGGGATGGTGGTCCATTTTCCTGTTAAATTTTCTTTATTGATCTTGCATGAGTTTCAATTTTATAGTAATTATACAGAAGTTCTTCTTTCCAGGATTATTTTTGTACATAACCATACCATTTCATAACAAAACTAATATAGACTATGCAAAGACTTTATTCTAAATATTGCCATCAAAATAGTGAAAGTCAAGGAATCTGCACATGAAATGAGTTTCTAGGGTTAGAATGGCAAAATAGATGTTGCCAGATGCAAATGGATATGATTAACAAGACAGTAGCTTTGTCTCTACCTACCAATAAAAAGGAAGTGCAGATTTCCTTAGGGGTTGCATGTGACCCTGCTCACTCTAGGAGTATTGGAGAAGATGACCTTTGAGGGTCCTTTCCCACCCCAATGCAATCTGTAAATCTATGAGTTATGAGTTTCTGGAGGATGCATATACTGGCCTACAGTCTGATTGTTAGCCCTCTCTACCAAGTGAACCAGAAGAACAACTTGCAATGAGGCCCTGAGCAATGGCAGGCCTTTGAGCAAGGTGAACAGGGAATTTTGCATGCAGCAGTTTTCAGGCCAGTCTGGGCAGGACAAGGTGTTAAAAATGAGCTCTACCTCACAGTTAGGAAGAATGGTCCTAACTGGAGCCTTTGGGAAAGAGCACCCAAGGCTTGAGGCCAACCCCTAGGATTCTGGAGTTGGGGATACAAAGAATCTGAGGCTAACTATACTCCAGCTGAAAAAAAGATACCAACAGCATATGAAGGAGTCCAAGGTGCCTCAGAAGTTGCTGGTACTGAAGGATAGTTCCTCCTATCACTCTGACTGGCAGTGCTGGGCTAAACGTCCAAAGGGAGGGTTTTCTTTGTGCACCATGTAACTGATGACAGATGTAGTAGGTAGAGCCCCAGCCACTCAAGAGTCTTGGAAGTGATCACAAACTGGCTGAAGGGCAAAAATTTCAGGACATTGCCAGACGAGGAGGCGGAAACACATGCTGAGGAGGCCCACCATATGTCAGATAATGAGAAGGAATATCCCTTGCTCAGTGGTGGGTCATGTCACATTACAGGGAAAAAAAAAAAAGTCGTAACACTGTTGTGTACAAAACAAGTTTCTGAAGACACTGAAAGAAAAGGTGAATCAAGTCAATCCACAGAGATGAAAGCTATTTAACTGGCTTTGGATATTGCTAAGCAGGAACAGATACCAGTGCTCTATCTCTATAGAGACTCACAGGTGGCTACAACAATGGAAGCAAAGGAACTGCCAGCACTGACGTAAACCCATCTGGGCTGCTGAATTATTGCAAGATATCATTGTTCACATAGAGAACCTGGTGATGAAACTATGTCAAGTGGATGCCAATTTACCCAAGAGCTGTACCGCTGAAGAACATCAAAACAATCAGCAGGTAGATCAAGCTGCTAACATTGAAGCAGAATAGATAGATTTAGACTAGCAATATGTGCATAAATTGTTTATAGCTTGGCAGGCCTATGACACCTCAGGTCATAAAGGAAGAAATGCAACATATAATAGGTGGGGTCTAGATTGAGGGGTGGACATAACCATAGACATTGTATTTGGTTTGGGCTGAGGAGCTAGAGTGAACGGTCCTCAAAACATCTTTCTAATGCTGTTCTTTGCAGTGCTGCAGCTGTACGTTTTGGCTACTGCTAAGCCAAACATTCAGGCTGTGCTTTCCTGACATTTCCCTATCCTGACAGTCTAAGAGGACACAGATGAGCCAGGTGACCCAAACTGACCAAAGAGATATTCCATGTCATGTGACGTCAGCTCAGATATAAGAATGAAATGAAAGAAGGAAGTTTGGGAAGATTCATCTATGGTGCCTGTCCTCCACGGGAACTATTATGCTCACAGAGTCCTGCTGCTTCACAAGACCAATCATCATTCTGCTGATGGGAAGTAGAGATTAACTTCTCTCTCTGCTTTTGCTTCTGTAAGGTCTATCACTTGTGCTTATCATTACTATAAATTGTTTCTATCTTATAACTGGATTTTGTTATCTTTTTTCCTTCTTCCCTATCCATCTAGGAGGAAGAGTGATAGAGTAGCTTTGGTGGGCATTCAGCCCCTAGCCAGGACCAAACCACCACAGATCACACAGATACTGCAATGAAGCAAAGTGATTAACACCTTTGTCATATGGAAGGTGGTGGTTGAGATATAAATATGGAGAGGTTGGCAGATTGATTATGTAGCATTCCCAAAAACCCACCAAGGCAAGGATCTTTGTTAAAAATGATGCAAAATTAATAATCTATATTAATTTTGATATCCAGGCAGACATTGTTAATAACTGTGAAAATTATTTACTAACATTAAATCTTGCCAGAAAACTTATTTACAAGGTTCAAAACGCACAGTTTGGAAATTCATACATACAGGAAACAGGCAAAACCAGAACACTTTAAAAGGTAACTAGCAAACATTTTTACTGGAAGAGAAGATTTTAGTGGTCACTTTACCACTTGTAAGTGGTATAACTTACCCACTTACATCCCGCTTATCCACTAGATGGACGCAGGAAGCTCTTTTCTGCAGAAGGCAATTAGTGAATTACAAGAGGCTTTAAGTATTTACTCATGAAATA
>WBNM01037033.1:6246-27649 GCA_013399055.1 Ramphastos sulfuratus
TTTTATTTTTTTTTTCTTTTATGTTCTTCAATATCCGACTCAGTAACTAAAAGTTTACATTAATTAACAATAACTACCTGAAGTTAAGTTCCCCAAGTCAAGATTGGTTTTGCCTGGAACAAAGGAGTTGAGGATTTCTTTGTAATGAACACTTGATCTTCTGAGGAGAAGCACAATGTCAACAAATACTGAGAAATGCTGTTTATTTAACTAGCTCCCCCTTTCTGAAGTAGATCTTCCTGTAAGAACAGCCTCATTAGCTGATTTTCTTGAACTATTCCACCCAAGTTTTTTCATCCCTACATTTCCCTATATTTCCACTTCTGCTCACTTTGGCCTCACAATCCACCATGGCACTTGAACCTAATGAACAATTTTGGAAGGCTTAAATTACCACTATTTGCTTAAAACTCCATTTACATCACTTAATGGTCATTATTGAGCTCATTATTGGAGAACAGAAGGCTCCTATTGTGGCCTTCCAGTATCTGAAGGGGGCCTACAGGAAAGCTGGTGAGACACTTTTTAGTGTGTCAGGTATCCATAGGAGTAGGGGCAATGGAGCAAGACTAGAAGAGGGGAGACTCAGATTGGATGCTAGGAAAAAGTTCTTCACCATGAAGGTGGTGAGACACTAGAACAGGTTGCCCAGGGAGGTGGTGGAAGCCCCATCCCTGGAGGTCTTTAAGGCCAGGCTGGATGGGGCTCTGAGCAACCTGATCTAATGTGAGGTGTCCTTGCCCATGGCAGGGGGGCTTGAAAATGGATGATCCTTGAGGTCCCTTCCAGCCCTGACAATTCTGTCATTCTATGGATATATCATTATTTTATTTACTCTCCACAACTTTTATTAAAATGGCCTACAATTTCTTATGCATTCTAAGAATAGCTTTTTGCCTAAAAGGCAAAATACTGAGGCAACAAAAAATATTAGAGCCAAGTATGTGTTTTACTGTTCATCTTGGTATAAAGGCAGAACGGATTTGTAATGTTCGTTATTCCACAAGCAAGCTTACAACATAAACTGCAGCAATGGTTATAGCTGTCAGCTATCTCCCTCTTCTGACTCCTAGGTCTGAGACTACCTGTCAAATCTTCCAATGCAGTAAAAATGCATAAGACATGGAAATGACAGAATTTAAATGTAAAGCCAATGAAGGGAGGAGGTTTGGGTGTCTCACACTCCAGGGCTAGATTTAAAGCTGCTTTCTGGAACTCAAATTCTTCCACACTTTCTTGCAGCACCCTATCTTCTAGTTGTACTTTCTAAGCCACTGCACCTTTTTTACTCCCCAGCGGAATAATTTGTAAGGCTTCTTTGTCTTCCTAGTAAAATGTTCTTTTCACTGTAAAACTGAATTCTGTTTCTCGATGAGTATGGACTGAACTCAGCTCAAGCCAAGCAGGAACCAGTCTGGCATTCACAAACACAGAATAAAACAGGTAAGTTTGTTGGCAGTCTTGTTTCTAAATGTTTGATAGAGGACATCATTGTACGGTTTGGCTAACACCTTTTCTTTTGCTACCTGCATTCCTTAAATACATTAGTTTAAAACAACCAAACCACCCCAACCACCAAATACAAACAAACAAAACCCACACACACCCCAACAACCAGACTTTGAAGATGAGAAGGGTCTGACCAGGCTGACAAAGCAGTCACACACTCACTCCATGTTGTGTTTCCTCTTTAGAAACGAGCATTTTGTCCAGTCTGGGTATCTGGATTTCAGGCAGCAGAGGGAGTCTCTCATTCATCGGAGCCCCATTAGTTCCCTTCATTTACTCTCAAGCTTTGTGTTTGGGGGATAATTGATTTAAAGGTCAACGCCAGCAAACCAAAAAAAGGGATATCAGGCAGAATGTTTTCTCTTTCTCTTTATTCAGGAGGGATGGAAAACTAAGATCTTTTGCCATCTAATTGTCACTAATGTTTTCTTCCAAAAAGAAGAAAAATGTTAATCCACTCTTATCTTCCCTCATCTCAGCATTGGTTTGCAAAGGCCTTGAATGTTTTCAACAAGAGGTAGTAAAGATTTGGCTGCAGAAGACAGGGATTTTTTTTTTTCCAGGACATGAAACAGCAAGTCTAGCAAATAATGGCTATTTCCACCCCAACTCTTTGCACTGTTGCCTCTATCTATGTACTGTTGCCATTAGTATTGAGAGAGCCATTGTTCATTGTAAGAAAATATAAAAGAACATCATTATAAGTTCAGATTTCTCTAGTGGCTTTCTGGAGGGGTTTTGATCAATGCAGAAGGACTGCCTGAAAAGAGAAACATTTTCCAAGAGAATGTATTACACAGAAAGAGAATGCCCTGACACTGAAAGAAACTTGGGGGGTGGGGAGAGGGGAAAGTACCTACCAGTAGGCTAGACAAAGGGCACAGGTCGAGGCCTTTTGTTTGAAAGCACTGATTAATGTGAGGTCCTGTTACCTGCTATAATCATCGTTTTGTTCCGAGTGAAAGGTTTCCTACATTCCTAATTTGTCTTAGGGATGGTAAAAGAAAAAGTCCTGTCTACCTTGGTCCAAGGGTGAGACGGTTTCATTTTGTGTTCAGTTCAAAGTGCTGGATTCAAAGGATGCAGGTTGTCGCAGAAATGCTAACTGAGTGATTCCCTGGAAAAGCAGCCCCTGCAGCTCCGGTCACTCAACTGTTTATCTTGATGAAGATGGACAATTAGATTGTTTCTTAAATAAAATGTCACTGTGGCAAAGTTAGCAAGAACTGTTAAACTCTGATAGAGAAGGATGACCCTTTATATGCACACGCCTACTCTCATATTAAGAGGCTAGATGTTTGTGCAAGTTAAGTCTCTGTCCTTGATTTTTCAACATGAAATGCAAAGCATGCTGGCAAGTTCTGCTTCCTGGCATATTGAGCTCCTAATGCTCTTTTCACTGAAAATTATAAGAAATGTCTAGCTGATTAAAATGGGACTTACACAGATATTTGGGAGGAGGGTGGGGACGGGAAGGGGATTTCAGCATCCTTCTCCAAAGGTGGAATAGAAAAAGGCAGTCCAGAACAGGCAGTCTTCTAGCACTCAAGTCTGTAAACCGATGTAGGATGAATACAGGTTAGGAGTCACAGGGTATAGAAAATAAATTACAGCAAAAGATTCTACTGATTTTAGACAGTAAAATCAATACTCAGTTTTTGTTCATTCCAATAAGGAACATTTCAACTAATTCTAATAGAAGAAGTCATTGACACTAGGGATTTGTCATGTCAGGGGTGGGAAACTTTGGAGCTAACACCAACAATATATTCAACAGATATTTTCCCCCATACTTGACCTTGGTTCAGTGAAGGTATGTTGTCCCATGTCATACAGTCTCCCAGTTTCTGAGAACTATGCCTTAAAATGGAAACCCTGATTTTGAGAGGCTGAAGGATCTGGGCCTGGAGAAGAGAAGGCTCTGGGGAGACCTAACAGCAGCCTTCCAGTACCTGAAGGGGGCTATGAGAAGGCTGCAGAGGGACCGTTTGCAGAGGCCTGCAGTGACAGAACAAGGGGCAATGGTTTGAAATGAGAGAAGAGCAGATTTAGATTGGATTTTGGGAACAATTGCTGCACCACGAGTGTGCTGGAACACTGCAACAGGTTGCTCCAGGACATGGCTCCATGCCTGGAGCTATTCAAGGTGAGGCTGAGCAAGGCTCTGAGCAACCTGATCTAGTGGAGGATGTCCCTGCTGCTTGCAGTGGCCTTGGACTAGGTGACTTTTGTTGGTCACTTCCAACTCAAACCCTTCTCTAATTCTATTCTGCCAGAATATTCTGGCAGTCAAACAACTAAATATTTGAACTTAGAGATGGTGTGGAGTGGTTGACTTCTGGGCTGTAGAGAAGTATAGAAATTATATTACTCACAACGCATGTATACCATCTGCCACCCAATGCAGACATACAGCAAAATTACTGATTTCCTAGAAGGTATTCTAGTTTAACACCACAGGAAGAGTCAAGAAAGAGCACTGTCTTGGATACAGTTCACAGGTTGTGAGACCATTGCTACCGCCTGGGCTGGGCTGAAGGGAAAATGTGAGAGTCTCTTCACAAATCCATAGCAGATGACAGTGAAAAAAACCTTTCAAATCCATTTTTATTTCTCCTAGAAAAAGCCATAAACATCATTATTATTTGGAAAGGCATGTAACATTTTGCCTGTGAACTAGCAACCCAGGCAGAATTCAAGAGAACTAGAAGACTTGAAACAAGTAAATATAAAGTGAAGTATGTTTTGTGTCAGTCACCTTTACCTGCTCTCCTTGATCAAGTCTCTTACAGCCATTCTGCACCTCTGATCAAATAAAGAATAAGCTGTTTAATTTATAGCAATGGCAAATATCAAAATTCCCAGAGGCCAAACCCTCAACAAGTACCTTCAGTACCAAGTACAATGTAAATTGTATGCTAAGGACAGTCCCTGTTCCTTACCTTACATCTCAGGCTACCAATTAAGGTAAGATTACTAAGCGTTTATTGATCTGACAAGTCAGGTGAAGTATTGCTGATGTTTTATGCAATACTTTGACTTTCCTCTCTTGCTCTTTTAAATTAAGCTATAAAGTGTGACTCTCCATGCTTGAGTATGAAGTGAGATTTTAAGACAAAACAAGGTTTTCAAAATGTTAGTTATTGCTTTCTACAACCATTTGGTAGTTCAGACATTCCCCAAACAACTTATGCCAGTGCCAAGTAGTGAAGGTCAAATAACATTTGCCATATTAAGTTCCTTAAAATGTTTGAGCAGAACCCACCTGAGCCTGCCTCTAGAGGGATACTTTTGTAAAGCTTCAACTACATCAGTTCAAGTCATCCATCCTTGATAATAGGAAAGTGTTTTCTTTCTCCACATGCACATGTGTATATATGGACATTTATATGTCCTTATCAGAGAACCACAGAATCATCAAATCAAAGAATCATCGAATCATAGAATGAGCTGAGCTGGACGGGACCTCCAAAGGTCATCTATTCAACCCCTCCTGCAGTCAGAAGGGACATCCTCAACTAGACCAGGTTGCCCCACTAAGCCTCACCTTGAATATCTCCAGGGAAGGGGCCTCAACCACCTCCCTGGGCATGCTAGAAGATATGTTTCTCACACAGGTGATGTTTTGTTCACATATTTATCAGCTTTGTGCTTTCTCATGCACAGTACGGGCTTGTATGGAAGACCTCTTTATGTCCTGCAAATCTCTCTAGTCATTTCAGTGACAGTTTACCCACGCTTCGCCAGCTCGCAACACCAGAGAAATCACTTTGGTCATCCATGGCACATGCACACACTTGTTAGCACTCAGCTTGTTCAGGGAGTACCAGAAAGTTATGCAAGAGAGCTAAATAAGCCAGCTAATACACAACAAAATAGCAGTAAACCAACTAAGTATTAATTTTTGCTGACTGTGAAATGGAGACAAATGAAAAATGAGACCGAGGAGGTGAAACAAAGATGTCTGCTCTATACTAAACAAGGTACAGGTCCCCATAAGGGCAGGGAGATGTAGACCTTGGGTTGTCATCTTCTGAATCTCACATTTGTGACCTCATGTCAGAATATCACAACTCTTTTTAAAATTAGTGACAGGCTTAGGACAGGGCCTGTGTAAATTGACATTACTGACACACATAGGAAATATAAAAGTTTATTTGATGTATCCTGCAATTTTTTTCATTGATTTCAAGTTTGTGTGTGATCTTTGTATATGATTAAATACATTATTTTCTAGTAAGAGCAGGTGCTACTTTTAGGTAAGTTTAATGTATCAATCTTTGTTAATCTGTAGTGTAGTATATCATAGAAAACCAGACGTAAACCCCACAACTTACTAGGTCTGTTGTATCCTTGACTAGCCTTGACACAAGACATTTCCTCAAGATGTGTAGACAGCTCCCGACTTTTAAGGCCTTCAACAAGGCAAGATGGAGTCACAAGAATGTGACTACAGCTATCTGCAAGCCTAAATGCCATTTTCTATCCTTTCATTTTTCACTGAGGCTTTGAAGTAAATACGAAAGGAGCCAGAACTGAGCAAATTACCTGAGGACTGAAGTATTTTTGACGTAAGTCTCAAATGCAGTTCAAGTCTTTTATACTTCTTCTTCGTTGTTCTAGTTTTGTTTCATCTCAGAATGTGAGTGATGGTAGTGATGATGGAAAGATTGGACAGCTGGCCTCTATTCCCCATGTTGGATACAGACAGAAATACTGTGAGATGCTCTCTTTCAGGAGCCTCAGAGCCTGTGCAGCAGAAACATTTAACTATTTCTTGCTGAAGGAATCGTGCAATAGGAAGGATTCATTTTACATCCACTACTTCAGCAGGTCCTGTATGATAAAAGATTTCCTCTCTGAGTGGAAAGGCTGTAATTTCAAACCCATTTGCAACTAGCATGCTGAATTTGCTGTTCCAGCATGAAAAAAATCTCAATATTGGGCCATAAGGCCCAATAAGAAGTTGCTGAGCAAGCCTTTCTTTGATCTGTTCACATGGGAAAAAAATATATGAGTTTTTAAATAACCAAGTCTAGGACAATGAAATCAGCATGAAATCCGACTTAGAAGTCAAAACGGTGATTTATTCCTAGTATAATCTTCTAGAAGACTAATTTTGCTCTTCTCTGCCCACATGTTAGTTTGCGTCTATTAAAGTACTTTACCAATCTGTGTTTTGCTTCAGTCACCATCCACCACATGTCCCAAGGAGTGAGAGTAAGGGCTCCCTCATAATGTGAAAGGATGGAACCCAGACTACAGTCTCTTATTTTTTGCCTCACTACCTTTGAAATTTATAGGGAAAGCTAAGTGGTGTAAGAAGCCAATTTATACTTCTCACTACCAATAGTCACAAAGAGTATGAGAGCCTTTTCTTACCACTCACCAATGTTAACTCTGCAACATTAACATCTTCCCTTAACTTCTTCCCTTTGTCTTACAAAGCCTAAGTCTGAAAATAGTGCTATAGAAATAAGAACGAGAATAAGGGGAGATTTAAACTAGATATTAGGAAGAAGTTCTTTACAGTGAGGGTGGTGAAACACTGGAACAGTTGCCCAGGGAGGTTGTGGATGCTCCCGCCCTGGAGGTGTTCAAGACTAGGTTGGATGAGGCCTTGAGCAACCTGTTCTAGGGGGAGGTGTCCCTGCCTATGGCGGGGGGTTGGAACTAGATGATCTTTGAGGTCACTTCCAACCTAAACCATTCTATGATTCTGTGGTGTTGTTTGGCTTCATTACAGACAATAAACAGGATTGCAAAAGACAAGGTTTACTGGGAAGCTCTGACATTAAATCTCAGAGAGAACTACTTTGAGAACAATGCAAAAAAATGGCATTATGTTCACATAAAAACTAAATTTAGCATTGCAGAGAACTATTAGCAGGTACAAAGAGGTGAAACAGATATTATAGGTTCATTTAATTCGAAGTGTTGAGGCTTGTTATTTCTGTGAACCAACAGAAGCAAGGTCCTGAGAAGAAAACTTTGCCAGTAACTGGTCAAATGTTACCTGGCATGAAAGAAAATCAGTTTGTGGCAACAAGCCAACTTCTAAAGCTTTCATCAGCTGTTTTAATCACCAAAGATTATTACTCCAACTTTAAGAAGCTTATGTGATTTATCTTCATGGGTTTGACAAAAGAAAGTCAGCAGTCATTCCAAGAGAGGCACTACTGTTGCACTCTGTGATATTTTAGACTGTCAGGAAGTAGAACAATGTACATGATATACTCTGTGTAATCCTTACATTCCTGATTGTATAAGCCTCAAGAGAAAATCTCTATGTGATGATGACCCCGTCCTTAAGTGTGAAATTGGACATAATGCAGGACCAGTGTTCCTCTTTTCTTTCTTCCACAATGTAATTACATGTTATGGAAATGCAGAAGAATCTGTGGCTGGAATAGAAAGGTTCATTCTTCCTCTTAGAAAGGTTACTAGAAAGTCATGCTTTCTCAGTAGACTATTTATTCCTGTTTTGAAAAGGCTAATGTAAAGAAGAACATTTTTAAGAAGCTTGTAATGGAAACAATTGATGAACTTCTGCTACAAAATGTGTTAGGTTACATGAAATAGATTTGTCATGACAAAATCCACCTTAACCACAGAGCAGGCACTGTGCAGGTCTGAAAATACAGGATGATCGCAATTCCCTAAGCGACTGGCTTCAACCCTGTTCTGAGAGAAACTCCTGCTTCCACCCCTCAGGGTTCCTGGAGGGATGAGAGTGCCTTCTGAGAGAGCAAGGTTCCTTCTTGCCTCAGTGAAATGATATTAACCACGGTGATAAAGCCATTGATTCACAGGATGCGGCAGTAGCCTTCACTTATTATCACTGCTAATCTCAAGGCAAGCAATGGTTTCCCTAATCTGCAACATGAAAAAATTCCCCAGGATATTAGATCTTAAGGGGGCCTGCAAGAACACTATCATTTTTGAAATATTTTTAGGATCCTTGGTAAGGTAGGCTTCATCCAATGTTAAATATTAGAACAAAACTAACTCCGAGGGCTTTCTTAAATAGTAGAGTATTTAATGCTGTCTGATAAGTGGTTTTACTTAAAACTTTGAGTAATTGAATTCACATTCAAACTGCTGCAAATCTTAAAGGAAACGGAGACAGGATAAAATCAGCACTTCAAGCTAAAAAGCACTTGTATTCTAGCACTTTTATTCCAGAAGATAGATGCCTTGTCCTTCCATATTAACAGTCATAGAATCATAGAATCGTTTGGGTTCGAAGGGACCCCAAAGATCATCTAGTTCCAACCCCCCGCCATAGGCAGGGACACCTCCCACTAGAACAGGTCGCTCATCCAACCTGGTCTTGAACACCTTCAGGGAGGGAGCATCCACAACCTCCCTAGGCAACTGTTCCAGTGTTTCACCACCATCACTCTAAAGGATTATTACTTACTATCATATATCATTAAAGACCAAGAACGGCGTTTGATTCCCTTCATTAAAAGGTCCACCAACTACACCATTTATGGAGTAGACAACTGTCAAGAAGCTACCTTCCTAAGCTGTTCGCTCACTATTAACAGTAGTTGAAGGGGCAGACATTTTTGACACCCTCCCAGAAGATATGTTCGGGTTACTTGGATGACAAAAGAAGTACTAATGAGTTTCTTGCCTTTTTATCTCAGCTCATGAAACATCACTGGGAGGCAGCGATATAAGATGTAAACTTACTGTATTAGTAAGGAGCAGAATTAAGAATCGCCAAAGACTCTCCTTTCTGCAGAATCCTCCTTCCTTCCAGAAAATCTTGCGGTGCTCACAGGTGTTTTGTGGCATCCTTTTCCATAAAGGAGTCGCCAGTTTTATACATACAAAAGAAAGTTACCAGTTACGGATCAGTCGTACGAAGCATTAAGGTTTGTGGAAGAACATTCTTCTCCCACTAGGCCATAACTGTATATCTTGTGTGCCTACAGGGAGAAGACACTGATGATTGTATGCTCAGGACAGTATTTATAGCTTCTAATAAGACTGTTAAGTAACGAAGAAAGGTTAAAGTCTGAAGAACCACTGCACCACAGAGTAAAGTTGCTACAGAAACTTAACCTAGAAGAAGAACTCTTGTGGTCAGTCTGTCAGCTTGCACTCCTCTCTCTGTTTTTATAGAATATGTTTTGACAAACATATGGAAGAAAGCTCAGAGACTAAATTTTCAAGTACTTTGCAAATTTGCTAACTCAGTAAACCTGCAAAGCCATCTACCATTCCCACATCCTTCCTACACGTCTGCCAATAAAATACAGGCTCAAGTAGTAACCTCCCTTAAGGTGCATACCTACCAGGAACACTCCTCTTCCTCAGCAGCCTAGGAAACAGACGACTCTTGCATCATGCCCTTGCCCAGTCAAATAGCCAACTGAGCACCAGGACCACACACAAAGTGCAGCCTGTCAACACTTCACCTCTTTTAAGCTGAAGCATCTGTTGATGGAACTCCTCTGCCACTCACAATTGAGGAAACAACATACAGTGAAAATAAATTTAAAAAAAAACATGTCATACCATTAAGACTTAAACTGTTTAGACAGCAACAGGAGGCACAGAAATAGCTTAACTGGGACTACATGATAGTCCGAGGACTATCTGCAGTTTACTCCTTGGTCTATCTATCTTTAATGGTCTTTTCTACTCCACTGCACATTTTTTTCATCTTCTCTCGCCTACTCCATTTCCTGATATTCACATTCATTTTTCCCTATTTATTTTATATCATTACCACTCTACTTACTCTGTACAAAACCAAACCAAATCAAAACAAAACAAAATAATCATTGAATCGTCCAAGCTAATGTTTCCTATCACCGTATTTTTTCTTCTCTTTACTCATATTCATTCTTCTGTGAGTCTTAAAGTGCACAAATCTTATCAAGCCACTTTACATTGAAATTGAGATTGCCTTTCCTTTTTTACATTTTTGGAGCGCCTGCCAGAAAAGGTATAAAAACAATGCTAGAAAAGACATAATGGTCTTACAATTAATAATACACATTATTTTTAAGAATTGTGAAAGTCCTAGTTTAGTCTATATGTGACAAAATGGTGAGCAAATAGAAACTCTAAAGCCCTGGATCCCAAATATTATATGGACTGAAGTATTTTGAGATGATGCAATTTCACAGGTAATAGAAAGGCCTGGTAGCACATTAAGTGTATGCTATGACTCACAGGAGGCATCTGAAAGGACCAAGTCCATTCCTGACCAAGTGATGTTGTTGCTGTGGCTCTTTCTGGGTGATAATGTTTCCAATTCTGTACATTTCACGACAGATGATGATATACTGATTTTAATTCAAGGGTATTTCACACAGGCAGCAGAGACAGACAGGATAAGCAAAGATAAACAAGGGATCTGTACTGAGCTAGATGAGGGGATAGAGTGTGCCCTGAGCAAGTTTGCTGATGATAAAAAACTGGAAGGGGTGGCTGACACGCTTGAGGGTTCTGCTGCTATCCAATGAGATCTGGACAGGTTGGAGAGCTGAACAAAGATGAATCTCATAAAGGTAAATAAGGAGAAGTGTAGAGTCCTGCACCTGGGGAGAAATAACACCAGGTATCAGTACAGATTAGGGGTCGTCCTGTTGGATGGAAGCTCCAAAAGACCTTGGAGTCCTAGCAAACAATGTTATCTATGGGACAGCAATATCCCCTTGAGGCCAAGAAGTATCCTGGAGTGCATTAGTAGAAGTGTGTCTACAGAAATTTGCCTACCCCTCTACTCTACCCTGTTGAGACCATATCTGAAACACTGTGTCCACTTTTGAGCTCCCCAATTCAAGAGAGACAGGGATCTGCTGGAGACAGCCCAACAAAGAACTGCAAGGATGATGAAGGGACTTGAACATTTCTCCTATGAAGAAAGACTGAGAGGACCGAGACTGTTCAGTTCAGAGAAGAGAAGGCTGAGAGAGGATCTTATTAATGTCTACAAATATATGAGTGGTGGGTGTCAAGAGGAACGAAACAGGCTCTTTTCAGTGGCACCCAGTAATAGGAAAAGAAATAATGGATATAAGCTAGAACACAGGAAGGTCCATCACAGCATGAGGAGAAACTTCTTTACTGTGAGGGTGATGGAGCACTGGAACAGGCAGCCCAGAGAAGTTGTGGAGTCTCCTTATCTGGAGACTTCCACAGTTAGCCTGGAAGTGTTCCTGTGAGGCCCACCCTAGGTGATCCTGCTTTGGCCTCTCTGGAGGTGCCTTCCGACCCCTAACATTCTGTGATTCTGTGAAAATAGAATTATTCAGAGTTACCATATGCTAAAATCATTGCTAAATTTACAAATTAATCATGCAGTGCACATTCTTCAGCATTTAGAGTCCTTTGCATAGCATGCAACAGGACCTTTTATAATGTTTACAATTATTTTTTTTCTCCATCTATGTACTAATCTCTCTACAGAAAAAAAGAAAGATAAAAGAAGAAAAGAATGAATGGCTGTGCCTACTAGGGAACTGACAACATGGGACTGTTGTAACTTAGAAAAAATAATGATACACCAAGGATTGCTGAGGGAAACTGTAAGAGAATCACATAAGTTTGCAGTATCATCATCATTGTTCCATCAAATTATAGCACAGTGAGGGTAGGTGGGAACAACATGGGTTTAGATGCTTTGAATTTGAAGAACACTGCTGCAATTCATGTAAACTGTACAGAATTCCTTTTGCCTGCCTTTGAGCTTGTTGAGATATTTTATTTCTTCTCCTCTGTCCATTCCCTCCTCCAGACTAATCCACTTTCATAAGGTGTTGCAACACTGCTCATCTGCAGGAAGCCCAGCTCTGCGATGACAGCTACAAAACTGATAGCTCTTTCATGTTCCACTGGCTTTACACACAGGAAAGCAACTCCTTTTGCAACAATTACTGTGGTAAGTCGATCAGTGTGTATTAAAATGTGTCCACACTAACAGGCAGGAACTAAGAAGGTGAGTCTGACATCTCACTTCTGTTTTAATTGCTTGGCAAGGATGTTAGTGAATATTCCAGCCATCTATTACTGAATGTCTATGTGTGCACTGCATAAAACATGAATAAAATGCAAAATCTTAAGTTCTATTTCTAAATTTCTGTGGGTTTAGCCAGTTGAGGAAAAAGCTTTTAGTGAGGAGTTATTCCTATTCATAGTTAAGTCTGTGTAAATCCATAATAAAACTACTGCCATAACAGAAATTGTCAAGAAGTTAAGGAATCTGTCATAACCAGTTGTTATGCATTATCCTGAAAAAAACTTTTTTGCAGGTTCAAACTTCAGCTTCAAATTACAATCAAAAACTCCTGGGGGTTGGGGGGCGGGAAATATATATATATATATATATATATATATATATATGTAAGTTAGCAGGAAGAGACCTCATCATTTGTTAGTATTTTTTACATATTTTTATAGTTACCATAAAGTTTGCAAGACTCATAGACATAGGGAGAGCAAAAGAATGGCAAACCTGCCTACAGCTGTGGTGAATGACAGGTGCAAAAGTCAGGCCTCTGCCTTTGAACTCTCCTAGTATTGCAACTTAGTGCCCAGTTGTCATTCAACATCCCATTATGTCATCCTCTTTCACTAGTAATCCTGAAATACAGTTGCAACCTAATAATATATTTCTGATCCACCCCCACCCCCCCAAAAAAAACCAAACCCAAAACCACAAAACAAACACAAAACTCAACAAACAATAAAAAGCCCCAACCCAATAAAAAATAATGCTGCTTTCCATTTAACATGAGATCATAAATGTAAACTTCAATCAATTAACAACATTTCTGCTGTGTTCTCATACACTGATGTATGACACATTGTTTTCTCTTCTTTTGCATCAGATCTCTCACAACCATAACCATCTAGGATTACCATTAACTATGTACATGTTTTTAAAGGAGGCTAATCTTACTTCAGTTTGAAGTAGATAGGGTTAGACATTGAATAGTCCATTTCCTATTAGGACTCATGCAAGCTACCTGTCCTCTGAGGCTCCGATTTTGCAGCTGTTATCTTTCCCAGCATTTGGGCAATGAAGGAATCTTTTGTTCTACTGAAAAGTGGTGCGTTGTTCCCTGCTCAGGTGCCCAGAACAAAACATATAAGGCAATACAATGAGCTTCTCTCCAGACTGGCTTAAGGGTACTTTTTTTGTCTTTTTTTTTTTTTCTTTATGAAAGATTTTTCACTGAATGAGACTTTCCATGTGCAGGTTAAGAAAAACTGCAACTTTGTATTAAAGATTTTGAGATACACCATAAAGAGTTCTTTAAGTGGCGTTAAGTGTCTTAAGCTAAATCTAGTTTAGTTAAAAACATAACAGTAAATGGAACAGCTTTATTTTGCCTGAGATATCCCCACACTTGGTTTATTTCAACAACAATATCCAGATTATTTCCAGACATTCCCAAAACACTATTCAGTTGCTTGTTTTGATTTGTTGTTTTTTTCACTCTGCTTGCTAATGAGCAATCCTCACCCTGTGAGTCTCCTTTGGCTTGATGCTCCTGAATTGCTAAAGTAAAGCCCTTCAGAATTACTTTTGTGGATTTCATATGCTTTTAAAATCTTTCCCGCTATGGAACGAGGCTGCCCTATCACCTCTAACTCACATTAAGTTCATAAAACCAAAAATAATTATAAAGGCAAATAAATTGGCTGTGAAAGAAGTTCCCTAAGAAATACTGATTGAGTGGGTTTCCTCACTTTTGATGTCAGACCTATATGTGCTCAGGTTTACTATATCAATTACTGGATTTATCTTTTAACTCATATAGTATTGTAGAATGCTTATGGTTGGAAGACACCTCCAGAAGTCATCTAGTCCAATGCCCTCTGCAGTAACATCCTCAACTAGATCAGGTTGCCCAGAGCCCTATTGAGCCTGACCTTGAATATTTCCGGGTATGAAGCCTCAACTCCCTCCCTGGGCAACCTGTTCCAGTGTTCCATTACTGTCATGGTAAAGAATTTCCTTCTGACATTCAATCTAAATCTACTCTTCTCTAATTTAAAACCACAGTCCTTTGTCCTATCATTTCAGGCTTTTGTGAAGAGCCCCCTTTTAGCCTTTTGTAGGTCCCCTTCAGATACTGGCAGGCTGCTATCATGTCTCCCTAGAACCTTCTTTTCTCCAATCTGGACAACCCCAGCTCCCTCAATCTGTCCTCATAGAATAGGTATTCCAGCCCCTTGATAATTTTCATGGCCTCCTCTGGACCCACTCCATCAGGTCCATGTCCTTCCTGTGTTGAGGGTATCAGAGCTGGATGCATTACTCCAGGTGAGGTCTCACCAGAGCAGAGCAAAGTGGCAGAATCATCTCTCTCAATCTGTTGGCCATGCTGCTTTTGATGTAGCCTAGGATGCGACTGATCTTTTGGGCTGCAAGCACACACTACTGGCTCATGTCCTTCTAATTAACTATTTCATTACATACATCATTAATTTGATAAAATGTGTTAAAATATTGGAAATATAGGGCATGCAAGATCAGCCACAGTCACACATGGGGACAATAGGTGGAAGAAAAATGCTCTCCCAGCTTCACAAGAAGCCAATAGAATTTAGGAGGAAACTTTAAGTACAGGTTTTTCTGTAATTCTACCTGGTAACAGTTCCTTTTTAATCTGCCATCTGAATGAATGAACCAGTTCCTAATGAAATAAGTGTTTTACCTCTGTGCTTGACTGTTGTGTTTGCAAGGTGAAAAGCAGACTGGTTAGACTGTCACCTCCGGGGTGTGCTATTTTCAGTACAAGGCTAGTGAACAAAACGCAGAAAGATAAATTTGTCTTCTGCTGATTAGGAGCTGCAAACTTACATCTGCACTGGAAAGACTGATGAACAGATTAAGTCTATGATGTGAGATATAAGAAATGCAGCCTTTCTCCTTGTAATTTGGGCTGTCTGAGAGTACAGTTTCGGACTAGGCAAAATCCAATCTAATGGCCACCAAAAAGGACATGTTTGATTCTCGTTTTTGCCTTTACTTGCTCGCTCTAGCCCATTCCTTTGCATTAAAGCCTGTGTGGCCTCAGGATGTCTCAGCTAAACCAATCGATCTGATAGAAAACTAAAACAACTGAAAAAAGATCAAATCAGCAAACTGGACAAATTCAACCTATGAAGACCTGACTCCAAAATTCTTTTGCTATTAATACAGACAGCAAAGTCCAAAGTTGTGCATTTTAGAAACTGCTGTAAAGAGCAAACTGGAAAGATGTAGGTACCAATAATACCATTCTGGTTTGAAGATTAGCAGAAAATAAATGGACATTTTGGAAATATTTAAGATGTTTCTCATGAAAAGTTACCATTATAATGAATTTATATTTTCAATCTGACAAGAAACTCCTGCTCATGGCAGGGGGCTTAGAACAAAACTAGATGATCTTTAAGGTCCCTTCCAACCTAAACCATCCTGTGAATCTATGAAATGCAAACAAAACCTTCATTAATTTTTTATATTTGCTTAGATAAATAATCAATTTCAGAATAAACAGCAAAACGGTATAGCAAAAATGTTTTTAAAATTGCTTGTACTTCAGTCATTGATAGTTACAAGAATTGCTCTTATGCTGTCATAGGTTGGTTATAACATATTTCTGTAAGTAAAGCTGTTGGCTCTGATGTTTGAAAGAAAGCTCTGTTCAAACACATTAATTCTTCCAAGAAATTTAAAAAGTGTTCCATACACATAGAGAAGTAGCTTATGTAAGTTCAGAAAAATCACCACAGCATATTATTACAGAGACCGAAGGTGGATATCTCTATATTTTTCTTCAATATTTTGCATTATTCTTGTGTTTCAACAATTTAATTCCTCAAAACAGATTCAACACTTTGCAGTTGTAGAAGAGAGATACATTCCCAAGAGAAATTTTCAGCTTGCTTTTTACCCCCCGATATGTCGACGCTGTTTTTCAGTGCTATGCGTTATCCATTAGTTATTTTCATTCATATTTTGGCAGGAGGATTGAGACATTGTTTTAAATTTAACTTTGTGCTGGTTTAAGGCTANTTGCAATCAGAGAAACTGCTGTTTGCACGGATAGCACCAAAATAGCTTAGCTCTTGTTCTGCAGAAATTTAAGTTACCTACAAGTGACTGACTTTGTCCATGTAGACACAGTATTAGCTTTCAATCTGAAATCAAGTGCAGTAGGAATAAGGTGAAATATAAAACA
Source organism: Ramphastos sulfuratus (assembly GCA_013399055.1). NCBI lineage: Eukaryota > Metazoa > Chordata > Aves > Piciformes > Ramphastidae > Ramphastos > Ramphastos sulfuratus. Next base: position 22,959 of record WBNM01037033.1, read on the forward strand.
CATACCAAATCTGTACTTGAATTCGTTCTTTTGCAGCCATCCGTATATATTTGTCACTGTTGAAAGACATCTTTCTAAGGACAGTTAGAAGTCTTTAAGAATATTCTTTATCAAAAGGAACAGAATTGGTCATGGACTAGGCTAGTTCTCTGATTTTAGCAACATACCGTTTAAGCTTATGAATTTCCCACTGAACCTTATTCTTGTCCCCTCACTGTCCCCCAATTCTGGCCCTTAGTAGCACTTAGAGGACGCTGAAGTCTGTGCAAACATTCAGGTTTTTAGCTATTTCTCTGCATCAGTCAAACTGAAAAAGTTACTCCTGTAGTAGTCCAGGCCACTGCATGACCCAAGTTTGTATTTCTTTCAAAAAGCAAACAGATAACAAGAAATGCAAACAGATCAAATGAGTTCCCTCCGTAATGCACAACGTGCCAGGAATCATGCAACAAGTCAGCCCTGAAATTTGCTCCATTACCTAAATTTCCATCACCTAAATTTCCATCATGGCTTGTGATTGTCGTTGTTTTCCACCCTTCACATTGAAACACAGTTTAATGTGATGGAGATTTTAAGTACTTCGAAACTCATTTATATTACCAGTCACTACAATATATTATTGTTAGAGTAGCTTGTTTTAGTAGCTTTACTGTTACTTCTGTTCTCCATGATTTTTAACTCACATCTTCTGTGCTTTACAAGTTCTTCTAGTAGTGCCCTTTTGTGATTCATCCTTATAGCTTAGCATGGCATTCAATGACACTTGATGAGATGATTATCAAAGACTTAAAGGTCAAGTCTAGCTACTTCAGAATATTAACTCCCATTAGAAAATGTGCATATTTTTCAAATCAAAGTGCAGTTTTCTTGTAACTATTGTTTATCTTCACTAAGGAAAACTGTTTTTAGAAACACTTGTTTATATTTATTAAGAACCCTAAACTCAAATTCCTATACAAGTTAGAACATCTGCCATAGTAGGAATATAATTCTACAAATAGCCCCCCTGGAGAGACAGTGACAACTTTAAACTGCAGTATTTGTGATTTTTGCCTGTAAAGTCAAAACCAGAGAAAAGAGGGATACTGGAACTTGGTCGTTTATGCTTTGTAGGAATGCTACTCCCATTAGAATATTCTTACATCATTAGAAGCTTTCAATGATAGAAAGTTCAGGGAAGATAAATATTATCATGAGTGAGAACAAAAATGTCATTTTCAGCCCAGAAAGAATTAAAAAGGAAAGAAAGGTTGGCTTCTGAATATTTGTATCCTGACTATGTTTTCTAGCTTTATCCCTGATCACTTGTGCTAAATCTTCAATTTGAGGGATAGACTCCTGGGCAAAAGCATGTTCTACTCATCTTTGGCACAGCCACATGAAAATCATTCTGTATTTTGCAGTCTTCAGGTGACACACTTCAGCCTTCAAGGTCCAAAGTCTCAGGAGCATTCAGAGCTGTGTGCATCTATCTCTGTACCTTAAAGGAAGCCTTTAGAGGAAAAGTTATATTTCCATAATCAACAGAGAGAGGACACAAGATATGATCACCTCTTTCTTCCTTTTATTAATTTTACTAAGAAACTGGGCTTTTACATCACATGCAATATTCTGGACTAACCATTTCCCTTATTTGCTTCTTCAATTTGCATAAGCAATCACTTTTCTATGAGAAGTGGCTTACAAGAAAGGGAAATGCTGCTGAAATGCTTATCGTTTGGCTACACATTAGTAATTCAGACCACCTTGTAGGCTTCCTTCCTTTGAAGATAAATATATGGAAATCTATTGAAGATTTACAATCATCACTGGAAGAGGTTTAAGGTTAGCAGGTTTTTCTGTAACTCTATCAGCTTACAATTTGCCTCCATTTCAAGCTGGCAGGTAAATTCTGTGCATCTCAACAGTTTTGCACTGCCAGGGCTTTAGCTTAAGCTGCTATATTTTCTAACTGGCTAACCATCCTTCTTTGATCTCTGTGATGCCCTGTCAGGTGGAAGTTCTCTTAAAGCCTTGAGTTTCTTTGGGCTCTGTTTGGCTTTAAAACAACATCTCCAGTAACTGTGCAGACCCATCCCTTACTGTTCGGTGGTTGTTTTGTTTTGCTTTTTTTGTTTTTTTTTTTTTTCCTCAGAGAAATACCTAATGAGTTAAAGGTCAAATGGGTGTAGGTAAAAGGTAGCTAAACAGACAGCACACCTCTGCTATGTAATTTTACACCTGTCATAAAGAAAAATGTTAAGCCTTCTTGCAAATTACAAAGATGTGAAAAACAGTCTTCACTCACAAACACTAAAAGAAAAAAAACCCCACTTTTACTACTGTAGTAATAATATAAAGAAAGAAACTTTGCTTTGTATTTTCAAGCTCAGGAAGCTCTACCAGGGGAACCAGCTAGAGCAGCTTGTTGCACTGAATTGGTGGGTTTTAATCTTAAGATTTCTTACTCCATTTTTGGTGCAATAAGTTTGGAGTTGCAAGACAGCATTAAGGAGTTTGTTTATAAACTTTAAGGTTACATTTTACAGTCTGCTGTATTACTGCCATTGAAAACTGACCATCTCCCCAAGCTGTAGAAGGCTTCTCATTCTCTCTGGTTTTGGTGATATCTTTACACCTACTATTGCCACATGGATAAGTGTTTCACCTAGGTTTCTGCAGTACATTTCTGCTTACCTGGAAGTCTTTGCATCACTTTTTATTTTGTAGTATTGATGTACTTTAATGTTTTTTCACTTTTCCATTAGCCTTTTCCAGGTTTGCACAATTCATTGAGCAACAGCAAATAGTAACAGATTTGTACAGCAGTGTTATCTCCAATTCACTTGAAGGTTTTCCATATTCTTGCTTTCAAAAGATATGGCCAAATGCTAGTTTTTCCAGCATCTCAGAGCTTAACTTCCATGTAAATGGTTCTGTCACTAAACTCAAATATAAATTCAAACCAGTGTCTGACACATCATTTGTATCATTCTAAATATGAGAGTATCTAAACTAAGATGACCTGTTGCTTCAAATTCCCCCTTTCTTTCTCAGTTCCCATGTTGCAAATACAAAAGCAGCCACCTATTTGAAGTAATTCAGAGATCTATGAACAGATTATTTTTCTTCTCATTACCAAGAACATGTCCATGATAAATATTTAATCATTCTCTAGCAGATCTTTAATTACACAAGACATTATTTATTTTGAAAATGGAGTCCTTCTACGATTGCCTTTTCCCACGAGTTGTGGCTGAAAAGTGCATTGGGTCAGGCTAGGATGAAGTTGCAATTTCCTCTAAGCTTCTATTTGAGAGAATAGTTCACAGAATCACAGAATCACAGAATGTTAGGAGTTGGAAGTGACCTCAAAAGATCATAAATTCTAACCCCTCTGCCAGAGCAGGATCACCTGTACCAGATCACACAGGAACACATCCAGGTAGGTTTTTAATATCTCCAGAGAAGGAGATTCCACAACCCCCCTGGGCAGCCTGTTCCAGTGTTCTGTCACCCTCACAGTGATAAAAATCCTCCTCATGTTTACATGAAACTTCCTATGCCTCAGCTTCCACCCATTGCCCCTTGTCCTGTCATTGGGCATCCACGTCTGCACTTTTTTTTTTTTTTTAAATTAAAGAAATAGGTTAGACAATACATCAATAAAGGGCTCAGTTATTACAAAGCTATCATTAAGAGAAGTTCTAGAAGATGCTTAGAGATTTTTCACAAGGTGTCAGTAAAGGAGTGCTGCAATTTCTGTATCTGTCCTCCAGGTGTAGCATTTTCACAGTCCATAAGCACTGTCTGATTGTCACCCCTGACAGCCTTCTGCACAAAACCACAGACAGTTCAAGCTTGGTGCTTGTTTGCATCCAAACAGCCCCAGTAACTTCAAAAGATTTCAACGAGGTTTGTATCAACATGGAATCTGTCCCTACATCTATAGACAAACCACTAATTTCAGAGCAATTATGCAAGAGAGAAATTCAACCAAAGCCTGTTTGTTTGGTCTTTTTTAACTTAAAAAAAAAAAAATCTATCAAAGCAACCCCATCAAAGTGCAGTCATAGAATTTATATTGCTCTTGTGAATCTATTACTAGTTCTTAATTTTTAAAAGTAATACCACGGTGGTTTTCCTAATGCTTTATTTGATGCTGGTTTGCAAATGCACATCATATCATATCATATCCAGTATCTGAAGAGCGCCTACAGGAAGGCTGGGGAGGGATTATTTACAAGGTCTTGCAATGACAGGACAAGGGGCAATGGTTTTAAACTGGCAGAAGGGAGATTTAAACTGGATGTTAGGAGGAAGTTCTCTACAGTGAGAGCGGTGAGACACTGGAATAGGTTGCCCAGGGAGGTTGTGGAGCACAGAATCACCCAACGTGATTTGATCACNNNTCATTGGATCACGTCGGGTTGTTTTGTGTTCCACACCCTCTCTGGAGGTATTCAAGGCCAGGTTGGATGAGGCATTGAGTGACCTGTATTAGTGGAAGGTGTCCCTGCCTATGGCACTAGATGGAACTAGATGGAACTAGATGATCTTTGAGGTCCCTTCCAACCTTACCATTCTATGATTCTATATCACAACACTTTGAAAGTTTTCCTGATGTTTCAGATCCTCAGTACCCAATAGCTTGGGGGACTGAGTGTTCCAGTTTGGGTTCTGGAGAATAGAATCGACTCTTACCCCTTTTC